>CAUYQU010023437.1:0-59736 GCA_963574635.1 Cheracebus regulus | reverse complement strand
ACAGCAGATCTCTCAGTAGAAACTCTACAAGCCAGAAGAGAGTGGGGGTTAATATTTAACATCCTTAAAGAAAAAAACTTTCAACCCAGAATCACATATCCAGCCAAACTAAGTTTTACAAGTCAAGGAAAAATAAACTTTTTTGTGAACAAGCAAGAACTCAGAGACTTCATTACCACCAGGCCGGTTTTGCAACAACTTCTGAAAGAAGCACTATATACAGAAACGAACAACCAGCATCAGTTATCCTAAAAACTTATCAAAAAGTAAACAATATTACAACAATGAAGAATTTACATCAACTAATGGGCAAACAGCTAGTTACCCTTAAATAACAGTATTAAATTCACATATATCAATATTAAGCCTAAACTTAAAGGGATTAAATGCCCCAATCAAAACATACAGTTAGACAAACTGAATAAAAAGTTAAAAGCCATCAGTACACTGTATTCAGACCTTTCTTATAGGCAAGGACACACAAAGACTTAACATAAAGGGATGGAGATAGATCTACCAACCTAATGGAGAGCAAAAAAAAAAAAAAAAAACCGGATTTGAACTCAGACCTGGAACAAGCAAATTTAATAAATATTTACAGAACCTACCACCCCATATCCACAAAACATATATTTTTCTCAATATTATATCATACCTATTCTAAAAGTGATCATATAATAGGAAATAAATCACTTTTTAGTAACTGCATAAGCATTTCACAGATTTAAATGAAATCCTGAGCAACAGAGCAAGATTCTTGTGTTCTCTCCCTCTTTCTCTTTCTTTCTTTTTTCTCTTTGATTATACTTCTTTCTTTCTCTTAAAAAAAAAAAACTTCCCCTCTCTCTTTCTCATTCTTTCTCTCTTTTATTCTTAAAAAAAAGTGCGTTTTCAAAAGTAACCTAAACTCTTAAAATGAAAGAATTAAATATATATAAAAGGCATAAATGCCTGTAGATAAACTTTTTGCATAATTTGAAATCTTAAAATTATTTTAAATTCAATAGTAAATGTTTGCTGGATGTCTGGGTCATTTCCAATGGAAAGAGATTATAATATGAAAAAACATGTTTTTAAAAATTGTCAAATGGTTTCACCTATAAAATGCTGATATCTAAAAAATCACTCAGGAATTTTTGCTTCTGAGATTTTTACTAAAATTTAAAGTAACTAAGAATTTTACTTAATATATAATTCTGTAAGTTGCCATGTTTTTATTTGTTGACCAGAAATAGACCTGGAAAAGCTGAGCTGGCAGATGTCTGAAACAGCAGCAGTAGGTTTAACGCCCAGCCCATCTGTTTACAATATACAGGAGCTGAGGTTTCCCAGACACATGTGTACTGCCCTCCCTCAGCTTCAGATTTATCCTCAGCAGCACATTCATTTCCTTCCTAGATCTGCCTTGGCCATAAAAGACACAACTCTTCAGGGTGATGTCCTATCATGTAAACCTAGGCATTAATTGTGTCCTAAGTCCCTCTGGGTCTCTTCCCAGTAATTTTTTTTTTTTTTTTTTTTTTTTTGAGAGGGTCTTACTCTGTCACCCAGGCCGGAGTGCAAGTAGCATGATCTGGACTCACTACAACCTTCATCCCCAGGGCTCAAGCTATCTTCCCACCTCAGTCTCCCAAGTAGCTGGGATTACAGGCATATGCCACCAGGCTAATTTTTGTATTTTTTGATAGAGACAGGGTTTTGCTTTGTTGTCCAGGCTGGTATCAAACTCCTGGGCTCAAGCAATCTGCCCACCTTGGACTAATGCTGGGATTATAGGTGTGAATCTCTGGGCCCAGCCTTGCTTCCCAGTCTATGGCTCCAGAGCACTGTAGGGGCCTGTCACTTCAGTAGACAAGGCTTCCACTGGTGTTGTGGGGAGCATCTTGGGCATTGAGTCAGGTGCAAGGGTCACTCACTTCTTGGAGATAATCCTGACAGAGCCAACAAAGGGGAGGCAGTTCTCTCTCTGATGGCTGTTTCCAGCTGTGCCATGCGTACCAGCAGTCCCCTGAGATCAGGATGGGGACTGGCAGAGAAGTACTCACAGCTCCATGAGAGGCAAGGTCCCAGGGTTCAACCTGGGCGATGTAGTAACTGAGGAGAACATGATCCCTGTCTTTCTGGATGGCATGGATCAACATCTTGTGCTGCTTCATGCAGACTCCTGTGTATGGAGCATGGAAGTTAATACCCGTGTGGGCGTCAACAAACTGTTTCAAGAGCTTAACATCCTAAAGTCAACATGCAACTTGTGATCTTGGCAGATGGAGCAATGATTCCCAGCAACTTTATTCCTATGTATATATGTCTTTTGAGTCTGTTTTGCTGGTATACCACCCTTGTAGTAGCCACAATAGTCCATCCAGTTGGGGTGAGAACCTTATGGCTCCTGGTATTCTGATTCCAGATATTTCCAGGGTTCATTCTTATAAAGGGAAATGGGAACTGGGGGCAAAAAATCTTTCTTAGAGGGAGTTTTGGTCAAAGAGTCTGGAGGGGAACCTGAACTCCACTGGTACTTCAGAAGAGAGAAAGGATAGGAAGTTGTCCTAGTAGTGTTTAATGTGAGCATCGCTATCTTGACATATGCCCAGAGCAGGTAAGTTGTGTTCTTTGACAAATATATATATATATTTATATATATATATAATTTTGTAATTTGGAGGTTACTTAAAAGTTATTTATAACACAAAATTAAAAACAGCAAGTCAGAGAGAGGAAGAGAGAGATAAAAGGATTATATATAGAGAGAGCTGTATTTTTGGTAATGAAGGTTATAAAAAGAAGAAAATAAGTTTGTATGTGAGAAAATCTTATATGGTAAATTTTTGTCCTAAAATAAAATGACTTACTATTTTAAAAGAGGTAGTACAGGACAAATCAAAAGGTCCAGACATGTTGTTGAATGTCTATGTCCTAATAAAGTTTGTAGGAAAACAAATTTATAAAAGAAATTTTGTATGAGATTTAGTTGCCTATAATTAAAAATAAATTATCTATAACACATTTCTAAGATTGGTCACCATGTTAAAATAAGATTTTTCTTTGATATTAATTTACTCTGAATAAAATCATAAGAGGTTTGTTTTTAAATTCTATAATCTTTGACTTACCGCTCCCTTATCCCCAGTGGCTTCTGCAGGCAACACACCTCATTCCTACCAATCACCCATTGATTCCTGTCAGAGTCACCTGGACAGTACCAAGTGCAGAGCATCTTACCAGCCTTCCTCTATGATGCCCCCTGGCAGGTCACCAATGAGAAAGAGGGATGGTTATTGTACATGTTCTCTTCACAACTTTAGATCTTTACAACTAGAAGTCACATTCTAAATGATTAGGGAAAGACCTTGAGGGTTCAAAACCTCATTCAGAGTATTTTTCAGACACATGAACCCAACCAAGCAGATGTTTAGTTCCATTTGAACATTCTCCTCACTGTCAAAAATTAAAAAAAAAAAAAAAGGAAAAAGAAAAAAGAAAAAAAATCCTCAGTTTAAAAAGTGCTAGGGAGGAAATGGACAGAGCCCACAGAGACAAGATAAACAATCCTGTTAAGAGACCAAGGAATAAGGCTGTGACAGACCTTGACCCTCTTTGGGATCCAGAGACAGGTATGAAAAAGGCAAGATTCAGGCAAGATGAAATGTTAATGTTAAAGGGAATAAGGCCACAGAACAAAGACCCACTAACTGGTGTAAGCTAAGAAAAATTAATCAACAACCCCAGAAAAGTTCATCTATCTTCCCAGAGAGGTTGAGGGGAAAATATGAGGTTGTATACTGCTCTTACTCCTGATTCAGCAGAGAGAAAGGGGGAGAGAGAGAGGCAGTTCTGAAATCTGTCTCCCAGAGGACATCAGACACTAGCCATAAACTCCAAAAGGTAAAATTAGAGCTCAGTGCTCCAATCTTAAGAATAACAGACCTAGCCAATAAGGTGTTCAACAACCAAGAAGGGGATGAGGAGCATAAGGAAGAAAGAGAGGCCCAAAAACAAGCCCAACTGCTGGTTGTTACCGATACATGGAAAACCACAGCTCCGGTTAGTTACTGCTGGTCCTATAACCAATTGCAAGAAGTCCAAAGACCTAAGAGACCAGGATCAAACCAATGTGCCCTCTGCAAGGAAGAGGGTCACTAGAAAAGAGACCCATCTGAAAAGAGGGGACAGGGGAATGTGCCTCCCAGGTGTTTCACAGTAGCAGATGGTATAAGTAGAAAAAATTGTCTACAGGTCCTAGGGGCTCCTCAATTCGCCCTCCAGGTATCCATCAAGGAGTCCTGACTGATACCAGACATAGGAGACAAATGTGGGCTCCTTGGTTGACACAGGGAAAACCTACTGAATTTTGAACACACCCAGGGGTATACTTAACAAAATTTCAGGATTCCCCAAAAAGGCAAAAAACCCAGCAGATAACATGGACTGTGTTATCTCAAGAATTCAAACCTTCTACCTAGCTCCCACAGTATTTGGAGAGGCCTGGAGGAATTTACCCTTGAACAAGGAACCCTTTTCCAGGATGAGGATAACATCCTTATTTCCAGCCCCTCTAAAAAATTTGGAATCAAAATACCCACTAGCCTTTAACTTCCTAGTATATAGGGGTTCTAAAATCCCCCTAAAAGCACAAATATCTCAGTAACAAGTTACCTATCTGTGGTTCCTCCTAGAAGAAAACAACAAAGTTAGTCCCAAGGGGGATGGGAAGTAATATGCCAACTACTGCAACCAAAGACCTGGAAACAACTTCAAGGGTTTCTGGGCATGGCAGGATTCTACAGCCTCTAAACTGCTAGCTTTGGCCTCATTGCCCATCCTCCATAAAAACAATTAAAAGAACACAGATCCTTTTAAATGAATGACAAAATGTGACCAAGCATTCCCAAAACTTAAAACCCAGCTCACAAGGGCCCCAGCTTTAAACCTACCAAACTTAACTAAGTCTTTCCATCTTTATGTACATGAAAAGGGAAAAGCCTTAGTAGCACTAACTCAAAGGTGGGGCCCACTGACCCACATATCCTACTTTTTCATGCAGCTGGACTCAGTTGCTAAAGGCTGGTCCCCTGTCTTTGTTTGATGGTAGCCATGGCCCTCCTTTTAAAAGAGAGTAGTTAACCTTTGGACAACCCCTAACCATGTGAACTCTCCACCATACCCAGCCCCTCATAAAAGAAACAGGAGTAGAATGAGTATCTCCAGGCAAGGCTCTCCAGTTATAAAGTTATTGTAGGCCGTAAGAAATTTAGCCCAGGCAGCAATAGTTCATGGGCATGGCCACCAGAAGGGTAAAGCTAAAGTAATTAAAGAAAATAATAAAGCCACTCTAATGCCAAAACAAGCAGCTTTAAGAAATTTACCCTTCAAATGAGACTTTTGCTTTTCTTCCTGAATTATACTCCTTGTTTTAAAACAAAACAAAAACTATGGTTTACACTAAAAAAAAAAAAAAAAAAAAAAAAAAAGGAAAAAGACCTCCAAATGGCAATATACCAGAGGTTCTGAATCATCCAGGATGGCAAAAAAGTCCTTATGAGCAACTGATTTTACCAAAAGACGTTACACTACATGCCATTAGAGAAGCCCATTCTAGCATTCACTTTGGTCATGAGGCCCTTTATAACAGGCTTTTCAAGAGCATGATGGCCCCAAAGTTCAGGGAGCTAGACAAAGAGATGGTTACGATTTCCCCAAAATGCTATGTTAAAAATTCTAATAACCACTCCTGAGAGTTTGGTGGGGGAGGCAAAAGGGAACTGCTTAGCTGATATAGTACCAACATAAATGCCCAGGGGAAGATTGGCAAATTTATTTCACAGATCTGCCCAGAGCCTTTAAAACCTTTAAATTTACTGAGTTGAACCACTCTGTGATCTAAAATTGCTGATCTGTTTGAGTACAAAAACCCTCAACCAAATAAATTACCCTGGAGCTGCATATACTTTCTGCCAGGACTTCGTTTACTTGCCCTCTTACAGTTATCCTCAGCTTTGCTTTGAGAGTAACCTTGTGGCATTCAGAGCCTACGCCTGTTGGGAAAACACATGACATCAAGGAGATTATACCTTATGGCACCTAATCCCCAGAGAAGTCAAAATCTTGGTTTCCCATCCTCCTTTTGCCCAAGGAATAAAAGAGTAATTAGGCTTATTCTAGGGCCATCAGGATAACAGGCAGTTTCCTAAACCCCTGGGGAAGGGTTGCGTATCATGAAGTTACCCTCTGCAACCTCAAAAAGTTATGGAAATGTGAGCTGATGAGACTGATGATGCCCCTACCCGAATTCTCCCTAGTCTCATTAACCAATACTGTGCTTGGTAACTGTCTGGCTCTTGATTACTTGTCAAAACAAGGTGAAGCATGCATAGTAACCAAGTCTTCCTCTTGTACTTGGGTAAATAATTCAGGATTAATTCAAAAAGACGTTAAAATAATCTATAACCAGGTCAAGTTTTTGCACTAACTAACCAAAAGAACAGAGACCCTCAGGGAATATTTTTAAAAATCATAAAATAGGCCATCCCTAATCTCACTTGGTTCTTGTTCTTCCTGGGCCCTTTAGCTGCTGTTCTACTTCTCTTGATTTTGGGGCCCTGCCTCTTAAATTGTCTAGTCGTTCTTGTGTCTAAACAAATAGAGGTTGTAAAACTACAGATAATAGTTTCTCAGTGCTATAAACAACAAGGCTCACAGCTAGGAGATAACCAGACCTATCTAACACTAGCTAGAGAAAAATTTCACTCCTCGGAGGACATATGAACACCCAAATTTAGCTTTAAGAAGTTATAGAAGACGGACTCTTGCTCCTTTGAACCTCTAAAGGAGGGAATATAAGAAAAGGGAGATTTGTTACCCAGTGTAATGACTACATGACATATCTGAATACTCAACACTAATTCTGCTTATCTTTAAAAAACTGGATGTCTTCTTTAAGAAGTTTTCTCTGTATTCAGACTAGCTGAGACTGGTTAGGACCAAGATAGCTGATATTGTTTAGTACTGTTTCCCTACCAAATCTCATGTCAAATTGTAATCCCCAATGTTGGAGGAGGGGACAGGTGAGAGGTGATCAAATCATGGGGGTGGTTTCTCATAAATAGTTTAGCACTGTCCCCTTAGTGCTGTTCTTGTGATAGTGAATTCTCATGAGATCTGATTGTTTAAAAGTGAGTGGTACCTTCCCTGTCATTCTCTCTTGCTCCTTCTTGAACCATGTAAAGTGCCTGTTCCCACTTTGCCTTCAACCATTAGCAAAAGTTCCCTGAGGCCTCCCCAGTAGCATATGCCACCATGTTTCCTGTACATCCTGCCGAACTGTAAGCTGATTAAAGTTCTCTTCTTATACATTATCCAGTCTCAGGTATTATTTTATAGCAATATGAGACCAGACTAATTCAGAAAATTGATGCCTAGGAGTGGGCATTGCTACAAAGATGCCTGAAAACGTGGACATGACTTTGGAATTGGGTAACAAGAAAAGATTGGAAGAGTTTGGAGGGTTCAGAAGAAGACAAGAAGAGGAAGAAAATTTTGGAACTTCCTGGAGACTGGTTGTATGGCTGTGACCAAAACGTTGATAGTGATATAAATGGTGAAGGCAAAGCTGAGAAGGTCTCAGATGGAAATGAGGAATTTATTGGTAACTGGAGCAAAGATCACTTTTGTTATGCCTTAGCAAAGAGTTTGGGTGCATTGTTCCCCTGCCCTAGGGATCTGTGGAACGAGAATGATGATATAGGGTATCTGGTAAGAAGAGATTTCTAAGCAGCAAAACTTTTCAAGATGTAGCCTGCCTGCTCCAACAGCTTATGCTCATATGTGTAAGCAAATAAATGACTTTAAAACTGAAACTTATATTTAAAAGGGATACAGAACATGTAAGTTTGGAAAATTTGTAGCTTGGCTATGTGGTAGAAAAAAGAAGCCCATTTTCAGGAGAGGAATTTAAGCAGGCTGCATAAATTTGCATAAGTGAAAAGGAGTCAAGTGTTCCCCAGGGCAGAGGGGAAAAGGCCTTGAAGGCATTTCGGAGACATTTGCAGCAGGCCCTCCCATCACAGACCTGGAGGTTTAGGAGAAAAAAATAGCTGTGTTGGCCAGACCCAGGGCCTCATTGCCCTGCTCAGCCTCAAGACACTGCTCCCCACATGTCACCTGCTCTGGCTTTCACATCAGCCCAAAGGGCCTCAGATACAACTCAAGCTGCTGCTTCAGAGAATGCAAACCATAAGCCTTGGCAGCTTTGATGTGGTGCTAAGCCTGTGGGTGCACAGAGTATAAGAGTTAAAGCTTGGTAGCCTCTGCCTAGATTTTGGAGGATGTATAGAAAAGCCTGGATGTCCAGGTAGAGGCCTGCTGCAGGGGTACAGGCCTCACTGAAAACCTCTACGAGGGCAATGTGAAGGTGAAATGTGAGGGAGGAGATCCTACGCAGAGTTCCTACTGGAGCACTCCATAATGGAGTTAGGAGAAGGGGGTAACAGTCCTCCAGACCCCAGCATTGTAGATCTAACATCTTTAACATTTTCAACATCCTGGAAAAGTGCTAGGAACCAAACAGCAGCCAGTGAGAGCAGCTGCAGAGGCTGACTCTTGAAAACTAGAGGGCCAGAGCTTCCCAAGTCTTCAGGAGCCCACTCCTCACATCAGTTTGACCCAGATGTGGGACGTGTAGTCAAAGGCAATTACTGTGGAGCTTTAAGATTTGATGACTGCCCTGCTGACTTTTAGACTTGCATGTGGCCGATAGCATCTTTTTCTTTGGTCAATTTCTCCCTTTTGGAATAAGAATATTTACCTAATGCTTGTACCTTCATGGTATCTTGGAAGCAACTAGTTTTGATTTTACAGGCTCATAGATGAAAAGGACTTAACTTGTCTCAGATAAGACATGGGACTTTGGAATTTTGAGTTAATGTTGGAATAAATTAAGACTTTGAGGGACTGTTGGGAAGGCATGAATGCATTTTGCAATGTGAGAAGAACAAAAGTTTTGGAGGGTCAGGGGCAGAATGATATCATTTGAATCTGTGCTCCTACAAAATCTCATGTAGAATTGTAATCCCCAGTGTTGGAGGTGGGGCCTGATGGGAGGTGATTGAATCATAGGCTAAACCATTCAGGACATAGGCATAGGCAAGGACTTCATGACTGAAACAAAAAAAGCAATAGCAACAAAAGCCAAAATAGACAATGGGATCTAATTAAACTTCAGAGCTTCTGTACAGCCAAAGAAACAATCCTTAGAATAAACCAGAAACCAACAGAATGCGAAAAAATTTTTGAAATCTACCCATCTGACAAAGGGCTAATATCCAGAATCTACAAAGAACTAAAACAGATATACAAGAAAAAAACAAACAAACCCATCAAAAAATGGGTGAAGGATATGAACAGACACTTTTCAAAAGAAGACATATATGAAGCCAACAAACATATGAAAAAATGCTCATCATTACCAGTCATTAGAGACATGCAAATAAAAACAACATTGAGATACCCTCTCACACCAGTTAGAATGGCAATCATTAAAAAATCTGGAGAAAACAGATGCTGGAGAGGATGTGGAGAAATAGGATCACTTTTACACTGTCAGTGGGAGTGTAAATTAGTTCAACCATTGTGGAAGACAGTGTGGTGATTCCTCAAGGATCTAGAAATAGAAATTCCATTTGACCTAGCAATCCCATTACTGGGTATATACCCAAAGGATTGTAAATCATTCTGTTATAAAGACACATGCACATGCATGTTCATCGTGGCACTGTTTACAATAGCCAAGACCTGGCAGCAACCCAAATGCCCGTCAATGATCGAGTGGATAAAGAAAATGTGGCACATATACACCATGGAATACTATGCAGCCATAAAAAATGATGAGTTTGTGTCCTTTGTGGGACATGAATGAACCTGGAAACCATCACTCTCAGCAAACTGACAAAAGAACAGAAAATCAAACACCAAATGTTCTCAGTCATAGGTGGGTGTTGAACAGTGGGAACACCCTTGGACACAAAGAGGGGAGCATAACACACTGGGGTCCATTGGGGAAGTTACAGGAGGATAAAATGGGGAGAATGTCAGATATAGGTGCTGGGGGGATGGTGGCAACAAACCACCTTGCCATGAATGTACCTCTGCAACAATCTTGCATGATCTGCACATGTACCCCAGAATCTAAAGTATGATAAAAAAAAATTAGCACCTATAGGTATCACTTAATTCAGAGGTTAATCTATTGATCAAAGAGAATGTACATAGTTAAAATGTAATATTAGCTTGGCCTCAGGCCCTGCAATAAAAGATTTTCTGATGTTTTCACAGATAAATAAATAAATACATAAAAAAGAAGTAGATTCTCATGAATGGTTTAGTGCCATTCCCTCTGAGTACTGTCCTGGTAATTAGAAGTGAATTCTCACGAGATCTGGTTGTTTAAAAGTGTGTGGCCCGCCCCCCGCCTCACTCTCTTGCTTCTACTCTGGCCATGTGAAGTGCTTGCTCCCACTTCACCTTTTGTCATGAGTAAATGTTCCCTGAGGTTCCCATGCTTTCTGTACAGCTTCTAGAGTTATGAGCCAATTAAACCTCATTTATTATAAATTACCCAGTCTCAGGTATTTATTTATAGCAAAGTCAGAACAGGCTAATAGCTGACCAAATCACTTCAAAAAGACCTCAAGCTTTATTATAATCTCATTTCATTATAAACAACATTCCCACCAGTGCCATGTTGGTTGACAATCACTGTGATAACGACCAACAGAAGTGGTAAAAGGAGAAAAAAGAAGGCAGCACTACCTATTCCCAGAAGTTCATTGCCCATTCCTGAAAAAGACATGAATATTTCTCCCCTTGCTTTTAATGTCCAGCCACTTCATTAGAAAAAACATATCGTTTTAGCCCCCTCACCCCATACTAGATGAGAAACTGATCTGTGAGCCATGTTCCCACTTCTCAATTATACGGCCATAAAATAAAACCTGCTCTGCTTGATGTTCACATGCAGTTTTACGCATTGACTTTGTGACACCGAATAGGGAAAGACCCCATTTTGAGGGGACTGGTTTGGTTGGTAGCACTACTTTCTCTTGAATCATTAATCACTTGTTCCGTTTAAAAGTACCTTGGAAGACGCATAGACCAATGGAGCAGAATAGAGAACCCAGAAATAAGGCAGCTCATCTACAACTATCTTATCGTTGACAACCCAGGCAAAAACAAGCAATGGGGGAAGGATTATCTATTTAATATAGGAGAACTGGCTAGCCATATGCAAAAAATGGAAATTGGAGTCTTCCTTACGCTGCATACAAAATTCAATTCAAGAGAGATGAAATACTTAAGCGTAAAACCCAAACTATAAAAACCCTAGAAGGAAACCTAGCCAGTATATTCAGGATTAGTCACAGGCAAAGATTTCATGATGAAGATGCCAAAAGCAATTGCAACAAAAGCAACAATTGACAAATGTGATCTTATTAAACTTAAAAGCTTCTGTACAGCAAAGAAACTATCAACAGAGTAAAAAGACACAGAATGAGAGAAAATTTTTGCAATCTATGCATCTAACAAAGGTATAATATCCAGCATCTATAACGACCTTAAACAAACTCACAAGAAAAAAAGACCCATTTAAAAGTGGGCATAGGACGTGCACAGATACTTTTCAAAAGAAGATATACATATATAGACAACAAACATATGAAAAAAAAACTCAACATCACTGATCATTAGAGAATAAAAATTAAAAAAAAAACGAGATACCATCTCATGCCAATCAGCAAGGCTATTATTAAAAAGTCAAAAAACAACAGATCTAGTGAAATTATGAAGAAAAAGGAACACTTTTACACTCTTGGTGGCAGTGTAAACTAGTTATGAATAAACAGGTGCTTTTTGCTACATATTAATTTAAAGTAAATACCATACATCACATGCTAATGAAGAAAAAGGCAAAAATGTGCCTAGGAAAAATGGATGGTATTAAAGATTCTATTTAATTAATCATCAAAAATAGAACTATACAATGTATTGCTTAAAGTTAGGACTTTATCATATCTCACACAAAATGAGTTACATGACTGTTAATATTACTCCAAAGCATTTGTTCAGCAACATATTACCAAGAATGTATCAAAACAGATCCAGGAAAATAGCATCTTCCATATATCCTGATTTAACTAAACTATTTTATGTAAGACATTTATACGTAAGTCAGATTCCAATAGCAAATTCTGTAGCATTGGGCCACACCACTTACAAATAAGAGCACCTGGAGACCATTAACCCATGAGAAAATCTCCATTTCCATGGTTATTATCCACAAAGGTTCAAACTCAATTTCAGCCATTGTTTGTATTTATTCAGGGGCATGTTGGAGGGGACTATATGCAAAAACACTGTCCTAACTCCTGCCCATCTGTTTAAAATTTCATTTCAATTATGATCTTTGCTCCATTTCCTTTTTGGGTTAAATTTTTCTTTTTTACGGGTTTGCTAAAACAAACATAACAATTTCAACTATTGTCATTTAAAACAGAGGTGAATTATTGCCATTAAGTGAAGAGATATTTGGTGCAGTTTGAATGGTTCATTTGTGAGGCAATGCAATCTGCTGCTCTCAAGATAGAAATCTTCTGTCACCATAGAAAAGTCAGGGCTCTACAAAAGAAATCAGAAGCTAATACTTTACTTGTTTAAATCTGAAGTTGGTCTTGATCCTTGCAATACTAAATCATTTTTTAATGTAAATCAACTTGGATCCATTTGTTTGTGTATATTTCTGTAGAAAGAGTGGCTTGCCCTTAAACTGCCATTTAATTATTTGCTCATCATGAAATATTTGGTACAAATATTTCTTCAATAGCCATCAAGCAAAGAAGAATGTTTCACATTATATAACTTGAGATGTCTCCAATTATATAATAGTTTGGGAATATATTATCAATCACATATATAATATCAATCAATATGTATATAGATTGATATGTAATAATAATTATTATATACTTAGATATAATACAATATAATTATATATTAAATAGATAATATTTTATATATAATATATTATATATTTATATATATTACATACATAATCAATCAAATATAAAAAGTTTGAGAATTTTTGTTTTTCCAAGAAGTATGTTGGGTTGGAATTACATTTTTCAGTAAAGAAACAGAGACTTATAGCTAGCTATCATTGACCCATCTACCTATCTATCCCTTTTGATACATATAATATGTCATCTCCTGCTGGTATACTTCCCCTGATGTCTTATATTTAAGAATTGGGAGGCTAATTTCCTTGTTATGAAGTTCCCCAATTACCAAGCACATGGGGCTTGAATTTTGAATGGGTATTTTACCAAAATAATTTCAATCTTCAACATTTGTGTCATAAATAATCAAATGTTTAGATGGGTTATTTCATTTAGTCCTTAAGACATTACTTTTTCTTTCTTTCTTTCTTTTTTTTTTTAAAGTTCTTTGGTCATGTGCTGCTAACTGTATGGCTCTTTTAAAACACTTTTCTTGCCATTGCTGCATGGTCAAAGACTGTCAGGCTTTTTGTCTCTGGGCATGGAACCAAGAAAACAAACAAACAAACAAATAAAAAAAAGAGAAAATATTATTTTGTTGGGAAGGTACTGCATTTCTCTCTAGGCCCTGACCAGGCAATTTCAACTTCTCCTTTTATTTTACCATTTGTATAGACTTTCCACAAAAACTCGAGTCTCTTACTCATTGGATAATATAAACAAGAGTCATAGTAATCATATTTCCTTCTCTAAGAGATAGAAAGCAAAACATGGTGACAAAGTTAGGTATTAGTAGCTGATTTGTAGGAAATCAGACAAATGTGGAATTATTTTTGTCATTTACATAAAAAATAAATACGAGGGGTAGAGTTAAAATTATGATGTTTACATAGAATATCCTACATTAAAACAATTCTATATTTTGCTAACATATCTCCTCAATATGTATTTAGACTGATAATCGGGGTTTTTTTTGTGGGGAGAGTCTTAAAGGCTTATGCTAACCTTTAAAGCTTGTGTGAGTTTGTGTTTCTGTGTTTGTGTGTGTATGCATGTATATGTATATGTGTGTGTGTATGTGTATGTATGTATATGTAAAATAATGCATTCTTAGCACTTGAAATGAAAACTTCTACCATTCTGCTACTATATAACTTAAATACTATGTATAATAAAAACTGCCATATGGAAGAGCCACACACTATCAGGTGTAAATGAAATGTCTGGAAATAGCTACACCAGATGTAGTAACAAATGTTTGAATCAGCAAACTGGATGTAAACTGAATTTTCGCTTCAGCATTTTTCTCACATGGATTAATTAACCTGTATTATTTTTCTATTTGAAAATATGAAAGTGTACGTGTGCATTTTAATGGTCTGTCCATATATTTTGCTTTCAGTTCCCTATGTTTCAGTAACAACATCATATCAAGTACTTTGGCAGATTACATTTGTCCCAACTGAATATAGAAATGTATTCTGGGTTGGAGAAGGCAAGTTGCACCTGAGACAGTGATGTAGTCAGACGCTTTTTGACAATGGTTCGTGGAAGCTTACATTCCCTCTGGTGAAGGTAGCATGACAAATTGAATCCTAGCGTATAAAAAAGCACATTATAACATGTATTTTGATAATAGAAGTGATGATTACAAAAGGTAGCAGGTTATTTAAGTAGTAGAATAGAAGCTTTTTAGATTATAAATTAATATTAATATTTAACTGCTTTATGAAAAAAGTTTTCAATTTAAAAAAAAGGAGGGAAGAGCCTTAAACTGTGGTACAGATCTGAAAAAAAAAGCCTTAGGTGGCCCAATAGGATGTTCCTGGGTAAATACTTCATAGAAGATTATTGCATAGGGTAGTCACCAGGCCCTAAGTCCCTATTATGCTCAGTGAGCAACTGAGAACTGACCAGAGAAAGTGTATATATGATTCAAATACCATAATGGATCCTCAAAGTTTAGCAGCTTAAGGCATTAACTGACTTAACTATCTGTAGTAGGTTCATTCTGGAAGGGATATTTGAGTGGCATACCTCAATAGTCTGCACATCAGTAAACCCCAGATTTTCCATAATCCATCTAAAACATATCATTTATAGCAAAAAACAACAAACATTATATTATGCTAGATACAAATGTAATCACAAGAAAATACTATAAGACCTTTAGAAAAAAAAATTTCATGGAAATCATAATAGAAAAACAAAATAATTTATAGTTATACAATAATCATGGAAGAGTCTATATCAATGATTACTCTACAAATTCAGTGAGACTCCAGTTAATAACCTAGCAAGATTTTTAAAAATGTTTATAAAATGTCAGAGCTTAAGAATATCCAAGACATTTATGAGGAGGAGTTACAAAGTGGTGAGGTTTGTATTATCATACAGTAAGACTAATTATAAAGGTAGAGTAAATATAGGCAATTTATATAGAAAAACCTGGGAGGCAGAGGTTGCAGTGAGCCAGGATCATGCCTCTGCACTCTAGTCTGGCAACAGAACAAGACTCCTTAATGAAAAAAAAAAAAAGAAAAGAAAAAAAGAAAAAAAAAAGTACTTTTAGACCTATGAAAGAAATTAGCCACAGAATAATAAAGGGTCACTTCAACACCTCTCTGGCAGCAACAGACAAATCACTGAGTCAGAAAACTAACAGAAAAACTTTGTACTTATATTTGCTACTAATCTGACCAAATATACATCTACAGAATATTCCCCTCATCAATCACAGAATACACATTCTTTTCATCAGCACACAGAACATACTGCAAGGTTGACCACATATTTGTCCATAAAGGAAGTCTAAATATTTTTTTAATCAAAATCATACCAATTATATTATCTGACAACAGTGGAATAAAAATAGAAATAAATACCTAGAAGATCTCTAAAAGCCACACAATTACATAGAAGTTAAATAACTTCTTCCAAAATGACTTTTCAGTGAACAATGAAATTAAGGCAATTAATCAATTTCTTTTAAATAAATGCAAACAGAGACACAATATACCATAGTATGTAGGATGCAGCAAAGTTAGTGTTACGAGGAAAGTTTATAGTGCTACGCAACTCCCTAGAAATGTTAGAAAGATCTCAAATTAATAACATAACATCACACCTAGAGGAACTAGAGAAATAAGAGCAAACCAACCCTAAGCCTAGCAGAAGAAAAGAAATAACCAACATCTCAGCAGAATTGAATACAATTGAGACCCAAAAATCCATGGGAAGAATCAACAGAGTCAAACATTTTTTCTTTGAATGGATAAGTAAGATTTATAGACCACAACCTAGACTAATCAAGATAAAAGATCCAAATAAACACAACCATAAATGACAGAGGTGATATTAAAACTGATCTCACAGAAGTAAATTTTAAAAAATCTTTAGATACTATGATGAACACCTCTAGGCAAACAAACTAGATAATCTAGAGAAAATGGATAAATTTCTGGAAACACACAACCTCCCAAGATTGAATCAGAAAGAAATTAAAACTCTGAACAGACCAATACTGAGTTCCAAAATTGAATCAATAATAAAAAACATACCAACCAAAAAAGCCCCAGAACAGATGTGTTCACAGCCAAATTCTACCAGACATACAAAGAAGAGCTGGGACCTATTCTATTGAAACAACTTTAGTAAAAGTAAGAGGGAGAGATTCCTCCCTAACTTATTGTAGGAAGCCAGCATTACCCTCATACTAGAACCTGAAAAAGACACAACAACCAACAACAACAAAAAACTATATCCCTTATAAACATAGACACAAAAATTCTCAACAAAATACTAGCAAACTGAATCCAGCAGCACATCAAATATTTAATTTACCACAATCAAATAGGTTTCACTTTGAGGATCCAAGGTTAGTTCCATAGTGCAAATCAATAAATGTGATTAAACACATAAAGAGAATTAAAACAAAAACCATATGACTATCTTGATGGATACAGAAAAAGCTTTGGATGAAATCTAACATCCCTTCATGATAAACACACTCAACAAACTAGACATTGAGGGAACATACCTCAAAATAAGAACCATCTAGACAAACCCACAGCAACATCATAATGAATGGGCAAAAACTGTAAGCATTCCCCTTGAGAACCAGAACAAGACAAGGATGTCCACTGTCATCACTCCTATTCAACACACTACTGGAAGACCTGCCCAGAGTAATCAGGCAAGGGTAAGAAATAAAAGGCATCTAAATAGGAAAAGAAGAAGTGAAAATATCTCTCTTCATGAATAATATCATTCTATACATAGAAAACCCTAAAGACTCTGCCAAAAGCCTCCTGGAACTCATAAGTTACTTCAGTAAAGTCTCAGGATACAAAATCAAAGTACAAAAATCAGTTGCATTTCTATATACCTATAACATTTAAGCTGACAGTCAAATCAAAAACACAATACCATTTCCAATAGCCACACACACACAAAATAACCAGGAATATATCTAACCAAAGAGGTGAAAGCTCTCTACAAGGAGAACTAAAAAACACTGCTGAAATAAATCATAGATGACACATGAAACTGAAAAGGCATTTCAAGCTTATGGATTAAAACAATCAGATTCATTTAAATGATCATATTGGGCCAGGCGCGGTGGCTCACACCTATAATCCCAGCACTTTGGGAGGTGGAGGCGGGTGGATTATGAGGTCAAGAGATCGACACCATCCTGATCAACACGATGAAATCCCGTTTCTACTAAAAATACAAAAATTAGCTGGGCATGGTGGCACACACCTGTAGTCCCAGCTACTCTGGAGGCTGAGGCAGGAGAATTGCTTGAACCCAGGAGGTGGAGGTGGAGGTTAAGATGAGCCAAGATTGCGCCATTGCACTCCAGCCTGGGTAACAAAAGCAAAACTCCATCTCAAAAAAAAAAAATGACCATATTGTCCAAAGCAATCTATAGATTCAATGCTATTCCTATGAAACTATCATGTCATTTTTCACAGTATTAGAAAAAAAAAATTCTAAAATTGATATGAAACAAAAAAAGAGCCAGAATAGCCAAAACAATTCTAAGCTAAAGGAACATAATGCCGGAGACATCACATTACATGACTTCAAGTCATACTACAAGGTTACAGTAATAACAACAGAATGTGCTGTTACAAAAAATATATATATGTACTGACCAACAGAACGGAATAGAGAATTCAGAAATAAAGCCACGTCCCTACAACCATTTGCTCTTTGACAAAGCTGACAAAAATAAGCAATGTGGAAAGAACTTGCTATTCAGTAAATGGTGCTAGTATAGCTGTCTCACCATATGCAAAATAATGAAAGTGGTCTCCCACCTTTCACCATCTAAATATTAACTAAATATGTTTCCAAGTATGACCTCTTCAAAGTAAGACCTCAAACTATAGGAATCCCAGAGGAAACACCATTCTGGAAATTGGCCTTGGGAAATAATTTAAGATTAAGTCCTCAAAAGCCATTGCAACTAAAACAACAACAACAAATTGCCAAGTGGGACCTAATTAAGCTAACTAGTTTCTGCACAGCAAAAGAAACTATCAACAGGGTCAACAGTCAACCTAGAGAATGGAAGAAAATATTTGCAAACTATATATCTGACAAAGGTCTAATATTCTAAGATCTAATATTCAAAGGTCTAATACTCTGCTCAGTACCTAGGTGATGGAATCAGTTTTACCCCAAACCTTAGCATCTTGCAATATACCCATGTAAGAAACTTGTACATATACCCCTAGATTCTAAAACAAAAGTTAAAATTGTTTTTTTTTAAAAAAAGAAAAGGTGAATTTCTAGAACCTGTTATAAAAAAAAATTAAATTAAATTAAAGAGTCAGGACTTTAGGCTTGAGATATTAGCGCAACCTCCAGGAACAGGATCTGCAGACTTAATTCATCCATGTGTTGAAAAACTCAATCACTCCTGTGAAATTAATACTTAATCAAAAGTGTGAACATCAAAGCTAGAATGAGCGGCCTAGGTTCACAATAATCCATATGCTATTGCTACACTACAATGTCAGAAGGGTAACATGTCTCTTTAGAACTCAGAAGATTTTCATTTGGAAGCTTCTCCTAGTTCTTCATTCCACCCTACATGCTTCTTCTTTTGGATGTTCTTAATTTGTATCCTTTTCCTATAATGAATCTAATTGTTAGTATAGTGATACCCGGAGTTCTGTTAGTCATTTTAGCTATCAAATCTGAGGGTTCCAGTCTAAATGTGGCTGGTCCTAGGGATCTCAAAACCTGCAACTGATATCTAAAGTCATGGACATACTTGGCAGTCTAGAGAACTGTGCTCTAAATCTTGATTTTTGTCCTAACTTTGGGTAGCAGATGATATCAAAATAAGAATACTATAATAAAAATGCACAAAAATGTACATTACCTTTTATATAGTAATTCTAATATTAAAACATTTTTCTAAGGTTTTAAGTATATACCCATTGTCACAAAATGATTTATGAAAACCAATGAAAGAGAAGATAATTCTTCTCTCATCAATATTTAGTATACAGTATTTATTAGGAGATGGGCACTAAGATGCCAAGGATAAATATTAAAAAGCTAGACATATTATTTGCACTCTAACACTAACATAACTAACATATTGTAATTTATTTATTTAGATGAATAGACAATTTTAATATTTTCTGATATTATCTTTAATAGTGGATGAACCCTCTGCTATTGAATCACCTAGAAGTGGCACCCAGCCAAGATATAGGTGTCTAGAGTAGGTTTTACAAATAAAGCGAAAAAGTTAGATAGAATTGAGTATCAATAATTGACTATCTGATTAGCAGTGGATTACAAATAAAAATGTTTAGTTATGCAAAACAAAGATTTTAAATAAATATGCTCAGTTAACTTATAAAACAGGGCAAGTGGTAGGCAGTACCAAATTTAAAACCAAAGCCCAGTGATGTCATCAGAACCTAGTGATGCCATCAAATAGGTCATTCTGTTTCCCTACTCTCCTCCGTCATGCTACTCCACCAGTTAAGTACACAGGCTTTTCAATTTTTGGTAAGGATAGTTGCTGCAGGTCCATCCTGTCACATCTAAAGGAAAAAAGTATGGAATGAGACCATAGATGTTTTCGTCAAGAAATTCCGCCTTCTTTGTTTTTTGTTTGTTTTGCTTTGTGTTTGAGACATGGTCTCACTTTGTCTCCCAGGCTTGGAATGCAGTGGTGTGTTCAGAGCTCTCTGAGGCCTCAAACTTCTGGACTTAAGCAATCTTCTTGCCTCAGCCTCTCAAGTAGCTAGGACTGCTAACATGCCTGACTATATATATATATATATATATATATATATATATATATATATATATTTTTTTTTTTTTTTCTGATATAGGGTCTTGCTATGTTGCTCAGGCAGTTCTCAAACTCATGGCCTCAAGTGATTCTCCTTCCTCATCCTCCCAAAGTGCTAGGATTACAGACATAAGTCCTCCTGCCCGGCCAGTTTTTTCTTTTTAACATGAGAATACACTAGTGCCTTTGTCAGAATGAATGATGTCATAGGCCTTATTAGTGAGAGGATGATAAAGTAAACTTTTGACATAAAGGAGTAAGATTTCCATGATTAAGTAAATCTCATAATGATTCATACTCTGGCACTAGTGGAGGGCCCATACTCATTGTAAATTTAGATTTTTACTGGTAAAGTCTAACCTTTACTTAACATTTGGCTATTGGTTAAGTGACATTAATGTTAAACCATTGAATTATTTTTAATATTTTAAATTTTGTTGCACTGATACTTAAATAATGTAAAATGTGAATTAGTTTCCTAGGATCACCTTTATTTTTGCCTCTACTGTCCAGTTACCAAGTATAATTGCCAAGTAAAATTTTATTTTCTTCAAAGTCAAGCTGTAACACATAGTTGAATAAATTGTACACTGGACAAAGTCACTTAAGAGGCAAGTGGAATTTCTGCTTACTCTGATATTTGTTCTGATTCTTGCTTGGAAAGTTTCCATTTTTAATTCCCACAAAGTTATTGCATGGGTTAGCCATAGCATTGCCTACTTTGGGAGAATAACTTATTATTTGAAATGAGATGTGAAGATACTCATTTTCTATATTCTCTTCTGTCTCAACTAGCATGACTAGTTAAAGCTTACTGTAAAACTCATGAACTCACAAAAGAAGTGAATTTGAAGTTATACAAAGGCAGAACAGTAGCAAAGTTCATGGAATAATGAATATGAATACTCTTATTATGAAATAGAAAACCTTTTAAAGAAAATGTATATGTCAAGTAACTGTGGTTCCTTTATGACCTCTGGGGATTCCTATAGATGCTCTTTGCAAAGAGTTCATTTCTCTTCAATATTAAATTATTTTTTAAACTCTCAGATTCTTTATAGTGCTGTTTGACCTAAAAAGAAGGTACTGAAATAAAAGTTTCTTTTCCCTCTGACCAAATTAAAAGAGCAAGATTTGTGAAGGTTTTTCAAGAAGAAATGAACCTACTTATTACTAAGAATTATATGAAGAATAGGGCCAAAATATTATTTGGTTCTGGTCTTCCTATTCAGTAAGTTTTCTGAGCAGTCAGAATCCCTCTTTGGTTTGAGCTGATGGCATGACTAGCTGAGTACAGTCACAACAAAGAACAAATTCTATATTTGGGGTTCATGTAGCAAAATAAGAACAAAAAGCTTTTGTAAAGTGGGATGAAAAACATCTTAGAAGATATGAACATCATTGCTCCTGAAGTAAATGACCTTTTCCCCCAATGTGGTCCTTGCCTTATAAGCTCAGTTTTATTTTTTAGAGGGAAATTTTAACCAAAATGTCCTAATAAGATTAACTTCTTAGCTGACCTGAACTAGACATTTCCAGGAATTGTGGTATTTTTCTGAAAGTAACATAATGTCAAAAGTTAGCAATCTGTCCAATCACCCCAGTCAATTCTGTTACCAGGTATAACTAATATCAGTAATTACTAGGCATGTTAAATGCTCACTATTGGGCTATGACATATTCTAAGCATTTTATATGAATTTTACTCACTTAATATTCATGTTACATCATATGAAGTAATATTGCCATTCACAATTTGCATGAGAAAATCGAGACGTTGAGAAATTAAATAACCTGTCCACACTCAACTAAATTTCAACTGAGGAAGTTACATTAAAACCTGGGAGTCTGGCCCCGGAGTCCTGACCTGTAGCTCTCCTTTTGTGATGGCTCTGATTGATCACACTGAGTATCATATTCAGAGCAAAGAATCACAGAAACCAATGTGAACCTGTCAACTAGTCCTTATATTACTTCCACATCAAGCCCACTAATCATTCAGCATCTCTGGGGATAAGAAACCTGCTCTTGCAAACCTCAACTTTATACAGTTAGAAGAAACTAAACCATTACTTGTATTCAGACTGTCAAGTTGACTTAGTCAGCTATGAGAAGAGTACTGGACTGATTGCCAGTGTCTATTCTAATTAATAAAGTGAAACATATCAGCAATGTCTATTTGTTCAACTGGCTTCTTTTATGCAATACATCTCATCTAGGTGAAAGATTTTGTTTCATTATTTGCTAAAAACGATTTATTCCCAAAGACCACACAAAGCCTCCATTCATTTGAAGTAGCATTTGTGCAGTTCACAATTGACACTTTCATTAAAAGATTGGTGAAAACTCTCATTTTCCAATGAAAAGTATAAATGACAAGGCTTCAAAGTGAAAAACCTACCTGAAATATTAGGTCACCTATGAATTAGCAGAAATAGGTTACTAGCTGTAGAGCAGCATGTGACATTAATGCTTACAATTTTTTATCATAGTAAAGGGCCATGGTGCTAAGCAGATGACAGCTGTATTATTCAAACTGTATAAGAAATGTGTCTTTGCTTAAAACTCTCCTGTGAAAAGTAAGTACAGTTACCCTAATATAAGAGACATTAGAATGAGTGGGCAAAATAAAATCCCATGTAAACACCCCTGCCTCCACACTCACGTGGCCTTATGCATTAATTTAACAATTTCCTGATTTTTAACTCCTATTTTGAATCCTTCATTCGCTATGGATTATTATAATAGCCTTCTAATTGAACTTTTTGCTTACAGTCTCTCAGGCCTTGAATATAGCCTTCACACATTTAAGTTACTGAATCATATGATGTATCTGATCATTTCAGTGATAAAAACGTGATCGAAGACAGATTGTCTGTTAGGACTCTATGTTCCAATCATATAAAGCAAGAACACCTGTTTTTAGCTCCAGCCTTCCCCAGTCTTCATCATCTGAAATTTCTGTAGATATTTTTCTTTACTTCAACATCTATCCAGCAATATGAACATTGTAAGATTAAGGTAAGTGTACAAACTATCTCAAAGAATGCCAACAAAGGGTTTGTGATCACAATAAGTTAAAAGTGACTAGTTAGGGATTTTTATGAATATGAGTCATGGGCAGGATTATCAGAAATTATAAAAAGTGTTAAAAAAAAGTAGAAATGCACAAGAAATCCAAATACAGGAACACACCTGGAGCATTCATAGTCAAAAATACTTTGAAAATTAGAAAGTCTTTATGAATTAACTAACACTACATGAAATAGACATAATATGCCACTGCCTTTAGGTAATGCTGAAGAGTTATGAAAGCTGTAATTTAAAAATCAGGTCACAAAACATCTAAATAATAGGTCCAACAATACTTTAAAAATTTGTATCTATATGAAATTGCAGTGACTTGTGATGAAGTAATTGAGGATAAATTTCCTTTGGGTGCTTTATGCACTAATCCACATAAAAATGTTTATTGCTTCATTAGATTTTTATATAACAAATTTTAAAGTTAAACTCAAACACATTTCAAAATGTCAATGGAAATCTATATATTTCAACTGCCTATTATTTTAGATGTTTTCATGTAAGGTTAGGTAAAAAATTGATTAACCTTCATAGAATATACATTGATTTATGCAAATATCAGGAAAATTGAAGAGTTCTGGTTTCTGTTTACCTTCATGAATGTAATGTACTATCAAACTCTTTCATCTTTGCTAATCTTAAGGATGAAAAGACGGTAAGTCATGGTCATTTTAATTTAAAATTTTCCTACTAGGAATGAGGCTGAAAGTATGAGTCATATGTTTAAGATCTATTTATATTTGTGTTCTGTGATCTATCTTTTCGTATCTTTTCCCCATTTTTTTAGAGGAGGGTTTTTCATAAAGTAAAGGTATCAGTCTATTGTCTACCTCAGCAGTCCCCAAAGTTTATGGCACCAGAGACTGGTTTCATGAAAGACAATTTTTCCATGGAGCAGGGCTGCAGGGAATGGCTTTGGGATGAAACTGTACCACCTCTCAGATCATCAGGCATCAGATTCTCATAAGGATCACACAATCCAGATCCCTTACATGTGCAGTTTGCCACAAGGTTCACACTCCTATGAGAACCTAATGCCACTGCTGATCTGAGAGGAGGTGGAGCTCAGGTGGAATGCTCACTTGCCCACCACTCACTTGAGGCCTGGTTCCTAATAGGTCACAGATTAATAATAGTCTGTGACCTGGGAGTTGGGAACCCTTGGTCTATGGTATGAATTGCAAATATGTTTTTCAATCTTTTTTTTTTTTTTTTTTTATTTGAGACAGGGTCTCACTCTGTCACCCAGGCTAAAGTACAATGCTGTGAATATGGCTCACTGCAGCCTCAAACTCCTGGGCTCAAGTGATCCACCTGCCTCAACCTCCTGAGTAGCCAGGATTACAGTTATGTGCTATCATGCCCAGCCTTTTAGTGTTTATTCATGCTTTTGTTATTTTTTAAATTACATGTAGTCAAGTTTATCATTTGTTTTTGTTTGGAATTATAATTAAAAATATATTTTGTCATCAACATTATACTACTTTTCCCTTATGTTTTCTTCTAGTATTTTTATTGTTTCATTATTTTACATTTAAATCTTTATATTTCTTGAAATTTTGTAGTCTAAGGCAGGGGTTGGAAAACTAGAGCCCATGGGCCAAAAATGTTTTCCAGCAAGCCAAATTCAACCATCACAAATAGTTTATTTATGTATTATTTATGGCTACTTTCACATTACAATGACAGAGTTGAAAAGAGTGACAGAGACCTGTGAACTCCAAACTATTTGCTATCTGGTCCTTTATAAAAAGAAGTTTGCTGACTCCTAAAATATGCTGGATTATTTTTTAAGGAATTTAAACATTATTTATTTATGTTATTCTTTATCCACTGATTTGAAATCTACCTCTATAATGTACTTAATCTTTAAAGACCTTTAGAAACGGAAGGCAAACAGGCTACAGATAAGCCACAAAATTTCAGAAAGGTAGGTTAAATAGATTCCTTGAATTTTCATACATGAATGAGTCCCAGGTATTTCCTTCCAGGGAGGCTCTTCGGCCTGAGTTCTAAAAAGATATCATGAAATTCATGTTTTATTGATTCCTTTTTCATATTAGGTAGATTCTAAATGTTTGTTGCAATCATATTTTTCTTCTTCCTTTAATGTATCAGTAGGGGAGCGTTGGACATATATGCAGCAAAGACACATAACTAGAAGTTTGCCTCTCATGTAAGATCTGTCTGGTTTTATACAAATCATCATTGACATTATTGGCCACTATCCTGTAAGCAAGTACTCAGAATTATTTTACTGGTAATCTGATTGGACTGATAAAAACTCATAACAAATCTTTCTCTGGCTTCTCTTGAGGTCCATGGCACCTACTGGTGACTATGACTTGAATACCTGGATTTGGAGGTAGATTTAGTCTGTGATAGAATATCAGAAGTGCAAAGATGTTTCTCACAAGATGTCTTAGGAAAAAAAAAAAAAGACACATACATATAAGTGTAAATCTTTCAAAATGTAATTACTATAGAAATCTGTGGCCAAAAAACAAGTCACCAGTCCTGGATCCTAGGAGAATAGAATATATCCAGGATATCTACGATTAATAAAGTCTTGAAACCACAGTAAACTTAGACACATCCTAAATTCAAAGTTACTCATGACCTTCCTATCATCATAAGCATTAGTTTAATTCAAAGTTCCAAGTGCAAATTTGCATGTGAACAGAAAGATATCACTTGCCAATATTTGATCCACTTTTTCTTCTATGTGACTTAGAGATTTCCCTTTATTTCTAATTCCTTAAAATGTTTAAATACATTTTAGTGCTCATGTAAATTTTATGACAAATTCACAAATAACTCACTCATTTACACTACAGTTCTCACTACTCCAGGAAATAAATGACTAAATGATACCCAGGTATCCCCTAAATGCCCAACATGAAGAGAAAACGGAAAATTGGTAAGTTAACTGACTGTTCTAAGGAACAAAAAGAAGACTCAATATATCAAGTGAAGTTTAGTTCTTTAAAGAAACAGTTAAATCTCTGTCATTTTCCGATAGCCTAGGAAGTTTTAAGTGGCCGCTCATTGTGAGAAACTCATTTCGAGTACGTTTGAAAGACAGAACATCTAAACGTGCGGTGGCCTTTCCACCTCTCAGGAACTTTGATTGGACCCTGACTGCGAAGGAGAATGCAGAGAACTGAGTCACCAACACAGCTTCTATAACACCCCGGGGTCCTTTGGAAATGACTCGTCCAACCTCAGTCTAGGATGGGTTAGAACAGTGACTCCTCAAGGCAGGGGTCTGAGATAAACGACCTCCAGAGTCCTCACTCAGCCTCTCGGGTCTTTGATTTTGAACTGACGAAGTGCAAGCCGATTTTAACTAGGTCATCCAAAGAGCTCATATCCTAGCATGTAGTTGGCATTCACTGAATAATATGGCGCAGAGAAAGAGAGAAAGTGAGAGATGGAGAGAGTAAGCGAGTGACAGAGAAAAAGCTAACATAGACTTTAAAAAGCAAGTCTTTCTAAATGTTTTCATTTTTCCAAGATTCTATATACTTTTTTTTTTTATCCTCGAGGAAGCTGTTTCTGTGAATAATAACATTGATGGTCATGGGCTTGAAAATTAAGTTATATGTAATTGCTTGGCACCCATGGTTACAAAGCTACTATGGAAAAAAAAAAATGCTTCTGTCTCTATAATCAGTTAAGGAGGGTGAGTAGCATTTGGATTCTTTTAACTTTTGGGGCCAAACATGTTACACCACAACCTGTAATTATATCATGGAATTTTCAATCACTCTGGCTTAATTAACTCTGGGACCTTAGTGACTGACAAGTTCTCAGTCATTTAACTCCTTGATCATCTTTGCTGTGTTTGTTTGTTTCACCTTTCCCTAATCCTCTTGATCTACCACCATCGTTAATGCAGAAGAAAAGTCAAGTGCTACCATAGGTTATTGATATCTTTGTAACCTCTGTGATTTACAAAATTATGCTTCTTTAATACTTACATACTCTCATGAAGTCTTAAAGTAACAGGGGACCTTAGTGATCACTTAATTCCATGTTTTCATTGGTTAAAATGGAGAAATTGAGATTTTTTTGTGTGTGTCAATTTTCTCATCTCACATACCAATGCTATTGTTTTTCATTTACTTATAAAATGTACCTTTCACTTTTATTTTTGGTAAATTATTTTATCAATATAATTTCTTATCGAAGCAGAAGGCTAGGACTTTTTCACTTTTATAAACGTTTTTCTTCATAAAAAATAAAGATATTCATCTTAAACCATCATTGACAATTATTTGAGATGATTCTCTAAATCGTTTTTTTCCTCAATCCTTGGCTTCACTTAGGTTAATCTTTCAGACACTCCAATAATTTGAATACTAGGGCTGACACATGGCTTATTCTTCACATGGACTCATGAACCATTTCCCTCAACTTATAAGCATATGGTGTGTTGGATGGGTTGCGAGAGTGTTCCCTCTACGTGGCTGATGCCAAAAATATGCTATGTTGAACCAAATTTAAACAAACCAATAAACATGCAAAAAATAGATTTAACTACAAAGTAGAGAATTAAAAAAAATTCATACAAAATGACTTAGAGAGAAGAAAACATAGTATTTTTTTTTTCTTTTTGAGACAGATCTCACTCCATTGCCTGGGCTGGAGTGCAGTGGTACGATCTTGGCTCACTGCAACCTCTGCCTCCCAGGTTCAAGCAATTGTCCTGTCTCAACCTCCTGAGTGGCTGGAACTACAGGCGCCTCCCATCAAGCCCAGCTAATTTTTTAATTTTTAGTAGAGATGGGTTTCACCTTGTTGGTCAGGCTGGTCTCAAACCTGTGACCTCAGGTGATCCACCTGCCTCAGCCACCCAAAGTGCTGGGATTATAGGCATGAGACACTGCCGCCCGCCAGTAGTTTTGTTCTTTGGTTTTTGTATTCTAGATGTACACAAACTATTCCAAAAAGTTAAAAATTATGCAATTGGATAGTCTGAATAAGACAATATAAGTAAAACAACTATCTTTAAGAAAGTATAATCATAATTAAATTACAGCTTAATATAACGTTTCCTTTAAAAAAAAAGTCTCACAATTAGGTCCTATCCATTGTAAAACCTATGGTTGGGTTTTGTGCATTTCACTGTTTTCTTCTCCTCCTTCTCCTTCTCCTTCTCCTTCTTCTCCTTCTCCTTCTTGTTCTTCTTCTTCTTCTTTTTTTTTTTTTTTTTTTGCTCTTGTTGCCCAAGCTGGAGTGCAATGGCGCCATCTCTGCTCACTGCAACCTCCGCCTCCCAGGTTCAAGCAATTCTCCTGCCTCTGCCTCCCTAGTAGCTGGGACTACAGGCACGTGCCACCATGCCCTGCTAATTTTGTATTGTTAGTAGAGATGGGGTTTCTTCGTGTTGGTCAGGCTGTTCTCGAACTCCCACCCTCCAGTAATCCACCTGCTTCGGCCTCCCAGAGTGCTGGGATTACAGGTGTGAGCTGCCATCCCCCAGCCATGCACTCAGAAGTTGCAAAATTGTTTCTGAATATATGTTTGAAATATGTTATCAACTCAGTCTGGTTGTCAAGTCAAATATTCTGAGTTAGAGGGGATTTTGATAGATCATCTGTCTGCACTCATATCTCAACATCATTTCTTAGAATTATAAGTTCCATTGGTTATTCCTGTTGAAAAATAGCAAAATTGAATAAGGATTGTTTCTTAAAGATGGGCTTATAAATACACTCCAAACATTAGAATAAAGAGCTTAAGTCTGTAGTATTTGATATTAGTAAATTTCATTTAAATGACTTTGACTATTTTTAAGCAAGATATTTTGTTCAAACCAAATTTGTTGCTGTTGGCAAATTTTAAGTGGGGATTATATAACTCAGGTGGAAACTATCTTGAACAATAAAATAGCCAAGTTTTCTTCCAAATGAAATAACAGAAAAATGTGTATGCATCCAACAGGTATTTTGTCTTTTAGATTTTGTCCTTCATAGGTGCCAAAGACATGCTGTTTCACGTTTTGTATCTCTGTAATAACCAGCAGATACGTGTTCATAGAGAAGGCCATTTCTCTCAAAATAAGAAGTATAAAGATACCTAAAGAAACATTTCATGGATATAGTAAAACTGCCAATGGAAATCAAAATCATTTTGTTACTATATGCATTTCAAAATGCAATAGAAAGATCAAGCATTTGACTATTCAAAGTGAATCATTACCATGTGTCTAGGCAGCACATTTGGCAAATGCTGAAAAATTGAACACTGAGGATTTGTGATAAACCACTGTTACAACAAAGCTGTTGGAATTAATGTTTTAATTCGTGCTTGGGTGTATAAAGTCATTCCTTATCATGCTGGCCAGGCAGACTTGTTGAGTGTTTCTGTTTCTGAACTCCTTCCTTGACATTTTTAAAAGCTATTCCAACATGACGACATAGAGTTTCTCCTACTATTGATTACATGTGTAAGCAGTGAGAAGAACTTCTAGGATGGATGATTAATACTCATCAATTTACATCATTAAACAATTTGAGCAGGAAGAAGCCAAAGAAAAATACTTTAGGCAATGAAATAGACAAAGACTTTTAGAAATAAATGAAAATATGTTTTTAGAATTCTTATATTGTTAGTGAAATCTACATTAAAAATACTGAAAGGGAAGACATAGCCACCTGTATTTTGTGAATGCTTTGTTTTCTCCTTCTTGTGAATGATAACCCTGTAGAAAGAATCACATGTAATTCCACAAAAGACACTTGTTCAACTCATGTATATTCATACTACATACTAGGCCCTCTGCTAGGCACTCAGATTAAATGGTGAGTAAACACAATTCTCAAGAATCTTATACTTTAACTCTATGGACATCTAAACTAATTGAAAAATAGTGCAATACAAATATCAATAAAACTACCAATCAATGATCTTGCTTGATGGGTAAAATATAAGGAGCTACCAATATGAGTAGTGTCAAAACTAAATAAGATCTTGGAAGACATTGGTCTGGACTCATTTATCTTTGAATCTTGCCTACCTAGCAGAAATACTAGAAGACATTTGTTAAACTGCAGTAAGCTAAAATCAACTAGTGAAAAATAAGTGCCATTATTTTCCATAATAAATATACAACTTTTAAAGAAAATATGTGTATATATTTCACTAGTCAGCCTTCACAGGATATCCTAGAATCCAATATGTTTTATTTTTATAGAGTCAAAGTCACAGGTAGGAATATTGAACCCGATTCAAGTGCCGTTGGAGTGGTACCTGAAACAAGTTCAGAGATAATCACAGCTCAATCTGAGGTCATTAAAAAAATGGATGTCTTTACCATTGTTGGTCTCATTCATTCCAAGCATTAGGAAAAACTAGTTTTCATGTTATTTCATTGCTCAGGTCCCCGACATGGTGGCAAATCTTGCTTTTCCGAACCAGCAGCAATGTAAAAAAGCATTTCAAATAGATTGTAAATGTTCCTGGAATTTACTATTTCTGGATAAACTCTGAATACATTTAATTAATATTTGTGAATTAATTCATGGAAGAGCACTGTATTGGAGACACACATTCTCAACAGGAGACACAATGAAAATCAATTTACATCAGAATGAAGCCCTCTGGGCTCCAAAATCAAAACACCTTGGTTCATTTTGCTGTTAGTCTAGGAAAACAATACTTGAAGATGTATGTTTAGTTGAGATTACTGGCAAGAAAGAACTTTTTGTCATTTCCTCTCACTTTTTTATTTTTAGAGGAGCAGAAAAGTAAATCAATAATTATAAATACAATTTTCTTTTTATCAACTCTGCTAATGCCTTCTTATATGTCATCATTCCCTAAAAAGATAACAACCTTTGCAAATCCATGAGACATTTTCCTTTCTTACCTGACAAAATATTCATCATTGGTTCTGGTACTCAAATGCTACACAAATTAGTATAATGGTGACAGTAGTTATAAATAAGGTTTTAATAGTCATTGAAAAAAGGAATTTTATGCCAGCCAAGGATACCTTTCTAAATGCAGTAAAAGTGAAAGAATTAGAAATAAAAATAAAATTTTCTCTATTATTGCCTTATGAAAAATGAGATGTTGAATTTTGATTGCTAACAATTAAGCAATTCATTTTATTCTTCCCCAAGTCTCTTGAATACTTGTTGAGAATAGGTAAGATGGACAACCTAAAGTGTAACACCTGACATCACATAAGTGGGCACTAAAACGTTACTTGTTTCTGCTGATTTCTCTTCAATTTCTTCTACCTAATGAGAATGGTTATTTATTCATCCATTTAGTTAATACTTATTGAAATCATTTATGTGTCACGTACTCTGCTAGACGCTTGGAATTCAACAGTGAAGAAAGAGGAATTTTCATAGTATTTCTTAGGCAAATTGATATCCACACTGTGAAAAAAAAGGACCCTATAACATTGAAACTTAACAGACCCTGATACACTTTTGTATTTGTAATATTTATCAATACTGACACAAAATACCAAAACTGTTGTTGAGGTGTACATTAATAGAAACCATTTGTCTCACATTTCTAAAGAAAATGTTTAGTTGCTTCAGCTTTTTACTTTATTCTTGATCATTTGGAAAGAGCGATCATTTGGAAACAATATATTGTGAAGTATATTGTTGTTACTGAATAGCCCTGTAGATTAATTATTCCAGGTACAGATATCCTTTATGAGAAAAAAAGACTTAGTAAAAGTCGAATGTTATAAAATGGATGAACCCAACATAATGCTTGTCAAGAGGTAGATAGAGGCGTCAAGTATTTGAAGTGAGAATCCCTTGTGATCAAGCCAGTTGTTATCATGGACAAACAAAACAACTGGCTGCACTGCTTATCCTTTTTTTATTTTAATTAGTTATTAGTTCTGAAAAAGTTTATTGTTGTTTGTAATTGACTCATCCTTACAGATTTTCCGTAAATTTGTTTTGCACCCTTGTCAAATTAAATGTGTACCAAAATATCCGTGTGAGTATGATACATGTTGATTAGAATTTTGTAGCCTTCCTAATCAGAACCGTTTTCTTTTTTTTTTAAATGATGAAAAATATTTTTTAAAGCACAGCTTTTAGATGACTTTTGAAATGTCTTCTTTTTGAAAATGGCAGATTTTAAGCCAGCATGTTCTCAGGGACATAGTGCTAGGAATCCCTGTTAAAGTGTAATATTTTGACTGGGCTCTTCTCGGATCTGCCACTGTTCCTATAGTAATTCATTCTTCGATGAGCAAGGAAGCAGGATGACTGGCCAGTGTATTGACAAATTTGACTTAATGGTATCTGATAGCTATTCACATACATCTAGGGGAGTATAGGTGGAAAGTAGGCTTTTATCAGGGACTATAAATATATTAATCAGTTGTCCAAAACAAGGAGAACAAATGATTGAGTGAAGCATGCTTTTGCCCTGTGTCTCAGTTTCCACTACATTACTTTTCTAGTGTCAGAAAAAGTTTTAGTTTTGAAATAAATGAGGAGAAAAATTTATAGAGTATCTTTTGCAGAAATAGTCAGGATGTTGGTAGACTAGGAAAACGTCAACATACAGGTACAATTTTACAAGTACTGATCTTAGGCCTGAAATGATAGTTAATGATTTTATAGCTCTATGTCAACATCTGACTCTTTTAATAAGACTGGAATCCTCAGAAAAGTACATCTGTTAAATAGTAAGATATGCATTAATTTGTGGGAGTAATTATCATCCATAGTTTAAAAAGTTGTATGACAACAAAAAATCAAAAATTAAAATAAAATCTGTTGCTTCTGAAGTTTGCCTTGAAGACACTTGAAAGATATTTGACTTCGGTAAATGCCTAGAGTCCTTGCCTTCATCTCTTGTGATTTTATTGTTGTTGTTATTCATAGCACAAGTTCATATCATTCTATCTAAAGATAAAGAGATACATCAGTACTCTACATGAACTACAACAGTAAGTTCAAGTCTTTGGATTTCATGAAGTAAATTATAAATTAATCTAGAGAACTGGAAGCTAGCATAAAGTTGTGTAGGGGGGATTATTTTATATATATTTATATTTGCATACTCCTTTAATTTTTACCCAACGAAGAACTTGTGATATTTTATATTTTTGGAGATTAATGAAAATTTTACAAAGAAATGCAAACTAAAATCTGAGCACCATAACTTCTAGCCTTCTATTAAGAAAAATATATTTCTATATATTTTATAAAGTGCAGTCAAAAATTTTATATTATGCATGATAGTCTTGGAAAAAGTCAATGGTCATAATTTAGGATAAATTTTATACTTTTCAAGATAGAAATCAGTTAAATTTGCATAAATTGTCCCTTTATTTACCTATTGCTATTTTATAATACTATAAAAGTTGAAAATATGTAAGGATAATAATTTATCTACAAAGTTTTGCTTCCATTATTCTTCACTATATGGCAACCTCTTTAGTTATCATACAATGGAAGGAGTCTGAAATTCATGATCTGGTTAATGGGCACACAAAGATTTGAGAGTGTCTTCTTCAGTCAGGCTCATGGGCAATAAAATATGAGCAGCCTAGTTCAAAAGTTAAATATAGGGACTCTAGGATGTGTTAATTGGATTTTTAAACTCATCCATTTTGTATTATATTTTAAATGGAAATTATATTACTCAAAGTTAGCATCTAATAAGAATTAAGTGACTGAAAGTATGAGAATTCTTAGAATAGTTATTGACATGTAATGAATGTTTAATAAATGTTTGACAATTGGGCAAAGTGCTTTTACTGTTCCATATTTGTCCCGTTTTCCACAAAATAAAAATATTATTATTATCTATTTACAAGTTCGTTATGATCATGAAGTGAAACAATGCACGTATAGCATGTTTAGTACATTGCCTGGCATATATTATTTAAGAAATATTAGCTTTATTATTATTACAATCAGTCCATACAATCTCCACCACTCTGCCATACTTTCTGAAATTATAGGCTGCTTTTTTTGAGGCTCTTGCTTCTTTGTTTTTCTTTTAAGGGAAAAAGTTGTGTAATTCAATCCAAGTTCAACTACATATAAATGATAGGGGAGGGATTCTGTGTGTGATAGATTTGTCCTGATCTCCAGATCCCTCTGGAGAAGGCTCTGTACATGGGCAATAGCATTTTCTCACAACAAACATATGTCCCTGATTCCCCAGCCTTCTTTTCCATGCATAATCTCCTCCCATCTGTTGCTGCTATTTCCCTCTTGTTCAAGATAAACATTCTTATCAATTCGGAAGCCTCTTTCTGATATTTGCAAAGACAGTGAGAGGTGTCTGGATTTTGATGTGTCAGTTTATTACTTCTAAAACAAAATTACTTTGTACCATGTACCTCCTTCTCTATTTACTTTTGAATTTTCAACTTCTTACTTTTTAAGCCATTAATTACTTGCTTACCATATATGTAGTCACTGACTGACCAGGATACTAATGTACTCTCCATAATACCTAGGGTCCTGCTGCTCTATTTTTCATTCTTGGTGTTATCTACCAGAAAATGTCAATTATTTTACTATTTTTTTGAACTGACGATATTCTACATATAGCTCTCCTATGGCAAGAAATTTTGTTCTCTATGTCCTTTTACTCTCAAGAGTTTTTCTACTCTAAGGCCTATTTTAACCTTTCAGTAATTTAGATAATCTTGCTTTGATCCATTGATATTGCAACCTGGGCAAATTTCTTGTCCAACAAATACTCTCGATGAATTCTTTAACTTAATTTCTTATTAATCTCTTTGTTTTTGTTCCTAAAGCCAAGAGGAATGTTTTTGTTCATCTCAGACCCACCTTCTCACCTTCATGCCAACATGAAACAGAACTTAGCTTATTTTTGTCTTCCAGAGGAAGCTCAATGAAGCTTTAATATGGTTTACTAAAGATAAGGCATACATTGAGCAAAAGCATCCTATTGCACACACTCATACTACATGTTACAGTCCTGAGCTACTATTCTCTGCCACTTGTCAAAAGCTTTACTCACCAAATGAATCTCATCAACTGTATACAGCCTCCTTGAAAATTTAATCTGTTCTATCCCTTCCCTCATCAGGCTCTATTTTAATCTAGTAAAGTAAAATAATCTTCTATCTAAATAGAGGGAAAACTGTACCTCTTCCCAGTTAAAGCTACTGTTATCAAGCAAGCAAGCTAACCAAGAAACTGTAAATTGCATATGTATTCAAATAATTGTGGGTCCTTTGCCATTCAAACGTAAGCATAAACCCCATGTCCCTCCGTATTTACACATTCACAGAAGCACAAGCAACAAATGAAACTTATTAATCATATTCATATATTTGCAGGTGTTTCTTTAAAAATGTCAAAACCAATATAAACCAAGGCAGTATTCCTTAAATCTTCTTTACCATCTGTTTCTTACTAGCTCTCACTTCTCACACTTCCCACTAGCAGCCTCTCCTTTCTTGCCCCATTCTACCTGCTCATCAAGTACTTTATCCAAATACCCAGCTGGCTGTTCTTTGATCTCTACAATTTTTCTAAAAACAGAAGCAATTTAAAAAGATTTCTTTTCTGATTTGGTAAACGTATATTTATCATCTCAATCTGTCTCAATGTGGCTGGGCCTGCTCACTCCAACCACTAGGAATTTTCCAAATCCCTATTCCCAAGAAGCAGGGCACACTTTTCCTAGGCACTGTATGGAAGAAAATATTTTCCTATCCCAATCTGAATCATGCCAACTTTTCTGCCCAAGAATGACAAAAAGAGCACTTATTCAAATGAAATCCTCTTATTTTCAACAAAAGAGTGTGGCATTGACCAAGGATGGTGAACAATAGTGCATTTCAGAAGTCTGGGTTATTCACTTTTAAATGGCACTAGGGCAGAGACAATTGTACTACAGCCCAGACAGCAACACAACCAGGCTGGTTTAGATACTTTTCACATGCTTTTTTTCAGCACAAAATAGAAAGACCATGTGTGCATCTCTCTAGGACCATAATTTCAGATACTGAATGCCTTGCAACAAATGTTTAAATGAGAAATAAACATATATATCTTGTTGAAAAAATAATATTCAGACAGAAACAAGAATAAAACTAGATTTAGAAGAAAAAATATTTAATTCACATGCACGTAATTCCACTAAAATTAATCCACTTTACATTCCTTTATAGAATACTGCATCTTAATCAAAGCATTTATTTTAGATATTTTTATTGCCTGTAAGCCTGATCCAAGTAAACAGTCTATACTTATCTTTATCTTTACATCTAATGGTCTCATTTTACTGATATGCCAAAAATAACAACCAAAATAGTCAAGACTTGTCACAGTTAATTGGTCAGGATCACTTGGCCTGGGATGTCCAGATGACTCAGTGAATTTCATCACACATCTGTCTTACCAACTCCTTCTCCAAAACAATCCCATAACAGAAAGGTTGTAATTTCCTTCCATTCAGTAGATTTTAGAGTTACATTTATTAACCATATTTATTTATATATTTACCTATATAGTTCTGTTACATATACATTTCAACAGTTGTAGTACATGGTTATTACATATGTATGTATATGTGTATCGAAATATATAGACATGCTTATGTCTATATGTGTTCATGTATGTACTCATTTATGTATTTATTACTTCATAGTTATATTAAATTGTCATCTTTTTTGAGATGGATTGTAAAGTCCTTGAGATGTCATTCAAATCTTATCAGTACCAAAAAACTATTGGGCTGAATTCCTTTCTCCTCTATTAAGATTTCCACAGAGAAAATTGAGATCTATTTCATCTCCACTATTAATAGTTTTCATTTCGATGGTCACTCCATGATGCTACCCCAAATTCTGTGGCTGTACCCTAGACTTATTTATGATCTGCATCGATGCCATTAAAAGATAGCATTTCTGCCTCCTATTCTCTTTTCACCCAATAATCAGCCAGAAAGCCAAATGTCTTCCCCACCCTCTTAATATCAGATCCCTGGTGAAGGCACACATCCAAACCACCTGCTTCTTTAACTAGAATTCGGGGTGTCAGTCCAGAGGTTTCTGTTGGCCTACGGCTGTCTTGTTTTTCTCCACCTGCAGGATTCTTGGCTTGTGACTAGACAGCTGCCTACAGTGACACCACAGATCCATTTTCCTATGTCACAAAATATTATTCTTATTTTGATATTTTTAAAAACACTTAAAGATGTAAGTACCATTCTTGGCTCATGGGTCATACAAAAACAGGCAATGGGCCAGACTGGTCCTGCAGGCAGTAGTTAGTGAGCTGCTGTTGTAGAGTGTAGTAGAATACTGACTATGAAGGTGGGGCAGCTCTGGTCATGCCAATTAGACCCACCCTGGAAGCCAGTTTGAATGTCCAATTCCTTTCCTCTTTGGAGATTCCCTGTATTTCCAAATTCAAACTCTGATGCATTTAAGACACCCCATGTGTAATCCTGTAAAGAGTTCTGATAGCCAGGTGTGGTGGTTCGTGCCTATAATCCCAACACTTTGGGAGGCTGAGGTGGGAGGAGAGCTTGAGCCCAAGATCTGGAGGCTGCAGTGCGACATGATTGTGTTGCATTGAACTCCAGCTTGGGTGACAGAATAAAACCCTGTCTCTAAAAAAATTTAAAAGTAAAAATAAATAAAAATGAAGAGTTCTGACGGTACCAGATAGTAGATAGACCTCCATGAATATTTGATGGTTGTTGGCCCAGTTCCTAGTCTCTAACAGCTCACTTTTCCTTGTTAATGCTGTAGAAAAATTGTCCTAAACCTTGTGTACATATTAAAATAAAATGTAACTGTGTGTGTGTGTGTGTGTGTGTGTGTGTGTGTGTGTGTGTGTGTGTGTGTGAATACCCAGGCTTCTGAGAGATTCTGTTTTTACTAATCTAAGGTGACCTCCAGGCACTAATTTGTTAAGTGCTTTCTAGGTAAGACTGGCTTAGACTTATCTGACATTGAGAAGGATTTGTTTCCAGAGATCCTAAACCTGTGAGTCATGCCCTTAACCACCAGCCCCGTATGTGCAGCTGCAAAGAGATTTGCTCTCATTTCTCTCAGAATTCTAATATAGCTCACTAATTTACCAACACGATATTCCAACACAGTGCCTTTCCAGTGTTCCAGAGGAGAAATGTTACAGCTGTCGGAAGTTTGACAGACTGTTGAAAACATATAAAAAACGACTATGTAAATTGGGAGTTAAAAAATGCTATGGGGACTTTTTCTCTGACAGTGTAGAAATTACAAACATTTTATCAGGGCTGAAAATTCAAATAAACTCTAGATCCAAAATAAATGGTATAGCAATCTATAACATCTCATTTAAGAAATGTTTCCCTCCCCTAACAATTTACTCGTGCTTTGCTCATGTGCCCTCCAGACCCCTCCCACCAGCCCCAGTCTCCTTCCCATTTCACACAAGGAAACCTAACAAGAATCTAAACGGAGATCTGACTCTACTCCTCGAAGAAAGAGCCACAGCTCCTAAAGCTGTTTTTTTTTCTTGTTGTTGTTATTTCTTTCTTCCCATTTCTTCTCTTTCGTTTCTTTCCAGATCTCTTCACCTTTCTCCTGCCATGTATTGCAAATTCTGTTAACCTCTTGGGCATGCTCTTGACAAGTATGGGATGAAGAATGACTTTGAATAAAGTATATATTCTATGTCTGATATGATCTTTGACTAGGGTCTAGGGGTATCAAGCCTACCATATCTCATACACCTATACAAAAGGAATTAATAAGATTAAATATAATATAAAGAACTTAGGTAAGCCACTTCTAATTTATGCAAAGGTTCATAGAAGATGTTTGTATGCATGCAATTAATCATAATCGTGTGATTTTCAGAGAGCTTTTTTGAATCCATATTATTTGTGTTAAACATATATTCTGTGCTCTTAATCAGTCTATTCAAATGTATTTAAGAGGCTTTTGCTCAAAGATCATTCCAAAATCACCTGAAAAAAATGTGTTTCTAGAAGTGATTTAAGGGGATATATCCAATAGCTCCTTATATTGCAACTGTCGATAACAAATACTGATAACAAAAATGCATCAGTAAAGACAGCGACCTTAAGGCACCTATCCCTGCTCCCTGTGACTGATTTATAACCACCAGCTTCACTAATGACAAAAAAATCACATATAAGTAGTGCAGAATTCTGGACATATAATCAATATAGTTTAGCAATCATATTTACTCATTGATTTATTCATAACATATGCCACTTTTATAATAATAATTTATACTTTCAAATAAGCTTTGAAAATGATTTTATAACTTACTGACTGATAATTTTTTTTTCTTTCACCAGAACTCTAAAGTTAGGAATAGGCAATACCATTAAAATAACCTAATGTGCTAAAAAGTAGCTTAGCTCCAGTATCTACAAAAGTGTTGTTTATTTTATATTGCACTAAAAAACAAGAACTATACCAGTTTCACATTTTTTCTTGGAACCCAGAACTTGAGTCAAAGGAGGCTGAATTATCACAAGCAACAAAGAAGTATTGACAGAGGATAGGTTTTGAAGTCTGAAAGACATAGATTCAAAATCTGGCCTCACACTTTTTCATATATTTTTGTAGCTAATGTGGCATAATTTAATTTATTTCTCTGCAAAATACAGTGAAGTTTCATCTTGGGGAGCTTTAGACATTTACGAAAAAGCAAATTACTTTCCATTTGTTACTTTGAGTATAAAGGAGGCCATCAAAAGCCTGGTAGTTACTATTCTCCTGATTTCTACATGGTGTGCAATTGGGTTTGATAACAGTGAAGAAGTGAGCTCCTTTTCATATAATATTCCCATTGTTTGCCAGCGAAAGTAGAAGGACTAACAGTCTGTCACAATATGCATTTCTATTCCTCTCTCTGGAGAATAGAAAGTATGTGTGTGTGTGCATGTGTATGTATGTGTAAGGAAACAAAAAAGTTAGAAAGTAAAATTAGCATCTAACCAAGAAAAAATGACACAAATTACCTTTCTCAAAAATGAAAAGAGGAGCCAACACTACTGATCCTATAGGCATAAGGAAAATAAATTAATATTATGAAAGACTCTAGGTCCACAAATCTGACAAGTTAGATGAAAACCAATTTCATGAAGAGCACAACCAATCAAAACTCACATGAGGATAAATAGATAATTCAAATAAGACCATATTTATTAGAGTAACTGAATAGATAATAATCTTCCAAAACAGAAACACCAGGTCCAGAGGGGTTCACTATGAATTCTACAAAGCATTTAAGTAAAACAGTATATTAATTGTCTACAATTTCTTGCAAAAAAAAAAAAAAACAAAAAAAACAGAAGGAACACTTTCTAATTCATTCTATGAGGCCAACACTGCTCTAATATCAAAAGAAAATAAAGACATACTATAAAGACCAATGTCTCTCATAAATGTGAATGTACTAATTGAGAGAGGAGAGTTCCCTGACCCTTTTGAGCGACCTGTGACTTGGTGGGTGGTGGGGGCTTGTTTACCTAGCCGGCTGACCTGAGCTCAAACCCTTATGTAAGGGGGAACATGCAAACAGGAAGGTGCCGCAGTTGGGGTGAGTGCTTTTATGCTCTGGCCCTAACCTAGGATGTGTTACAATTAATGCTTTTTTAGCAATTGTTCACAGCTGGCTAAGTGTTAAATCAGCACAGTGGAGAGTCAGGGTAACAGCCTTTTATATCCTGCCCTCTTTGTACTTGGGTCTTTGCTGGGGTCTAGGAATAATTGGATCACATAGACTTAAAGAATAGTGAATGCAGGGATTTTATTAAGTGATGGACGTGGCTCTCAGCGGGATGGATGGAGTGATGGAAAGGGGATGGAGTGGGAAGATGATGTTTCCCTGGAGTTGGGCCGCCCTTGGCCCATCTCCTACCTGACATCCCAAGCTGAACTCCTCCCAACTTTCAGACACTCCTTCTCTTCTCTCCTTCTCTGTGGCACTGGTCTGCTGCTCCGCCACTCTGCCACTCTGCCACTCTTCTGCTTTGGAGGCTGGAGTTTAGGGTTTTTATGGGTATAGGATGAGAACATGGTGGGCCAGAGTGGTCTTGGAAAAGGCAAGAATAGGAATATCTGTTTCCATTTAGGGTCACAGGGTTTCCAGGCTTGAGGGTGGGGCTTTTGCTGGGGAACCACCTTCTCCTACCCAATATTTCCCTGCCTCCTGTCCATATTATAATCCTCAACAAAATATAATATTGAATCCAAATCCAACAATATATGAACATAATTGTATATCATAATTGAATGGGACTTACTTCTGGTATAAAACTCTGATTCAACGTTTAAAAATCAGTTAATGTTAAGCTATCATATCAACAGGTTAAAAAAGAAAATTATACAATTATATCATTCGATGTAGAAAAAATTCACAAAATTCATCACCAATTTATAATAAAAAACTCTGATTATACTAGGCATAGAGGGGAACATCTTCAATTTGGTAAAGGGCACATACAAAAAAATACAGCTTAAAGGCGAGAAACTAGATTTTTTTTTTCTATATTCTCACCACTCTTGTTTAACATCATATTAGAAATCCTAGCTAACGCAATGAGCTAAGTAAATGAAGAAAAAAAGGATACAGATTATGAAGAAAGAAATAAAACTGTCTTTGTTCATAAATGACAAGATCATAGAAAATCTTAGAGAATTGACATGCCAGAAAACTCTTGGAACTGGCAAGCAATTATAAAAAGGTTGCAGGATACCAGGCCAATATATAAAAGTCTACATATTTTCTATGTACCAGTAATACATGAAATCTGAAGTTACAAGCAAATTATTATTTACATTAGCATCCCCCACAATATGAAAAACTTTAATATAAACTAACAAAATTTGTGCAAGATCTGAGGAAAACTACAAAATGCTGAGGAAAGCTATGAAAGAAAAGCTAAATAAATGAAAACATATTCTGTATTCATAGAAGGAAGATTCAATTTTGTCTCTTTTCTCCCAAACCTGATTTCTATGTGCAACGCAATCTCACTGAAACTTCCATGTTATTGTACAGATACTGACAAACTGATTCTAAAACTCATGCATAAAAAGCAAAATACCAGAAGTATTAAAACAATATAGAAGAAAGAAGTCAGAGTACTAACACTATGGGTCTTCGAAGCTTACTTAAAATAGACAGTAATTAACATGATAGTCTGGCACTGGCAAAACCAAAAAAAGATAAATAATCAATGAAACAAAATAGAGAATCTAGAAATGAACTCACACAAATCTAGTAGATTGATTGTTGTCAAAAAGTGTCATTTCAACAAATACTGCCACAACACCTGGAACAAAAATGAATCTAGTAACAGACTTTAGATTTTTGGATAAAATTTAACTCAGAATGGACTATAAACCTAAATGTGAAAAACAAAAGAGAAGAAAATCTAGATAACTTTGAGTTTAGTGAGGATTTTTAGATACAATGTCAAAAATATGATCCATGAAAGAAATAATTGATAAATTAGACTTCATTAAAATTAATTTTTTTTTCTGTGAAAGATACGGTTCAGAGAAGAAAAAGACAAGCCACAGATAAGGAGAAAAAATGTGTGAAACACATTAGCTGATATAGAATGTATACTGAAAATATAAAAAGAAATCTTAAAACTGAAGAAAGAAATCCAATTACAAATGAGCAAAATATCTGAATACATACATGAGTAAATACATATATATATATTGAACCTATATATATGTACATTCAAAATAGCTAAAATTCAAAATACTGATGAAATCAAATTCGGGCAAGGACAGGGAGTAACAAGAACTCTCATTCATTGCTTTTGGGAATAAAAACTGGAATAGCTACTTTGTGTGGCCATTTCCGAGCTTCTTATAACATTAAACATAAGCTTACCACATTATCCAACAACTGTGCTCATAAATATTTATAAAAATTTGTTGAAAACATTTGTTTACACAAAACACTGCACAAGAATGTTTTAGCGGCTTTGTTTATAGTTGCCAAAAACTGGAAGCAACCAAAATGTTCTTCTAAAGGTGAATTCATAAAGTAACTGTCATATAACCATACAATGGAATACTGTTAGGTGATAAAAGAAAATGAGTGATTTAGCCACAAAAGATATGAAGAAAACTTAAATGCATATTCCTCCATGAAAGAAGCTTTTGAAAATGCAACACACTACGTGATTTCAACTCTCTGACACTGGAAAAGACAAAACTATAGAAACTAAAAAGATCAGTGAAAAATATAGCAGAATAGAAGGCCCCACCGATTGTCTCTGCAGCAAGGACACCAATTTAACAACGATCTACACCTACAGGAAAAGGACTTTGGTAGGAACCAATAATGAGGTGAGCACTCCCAATATCTGGTTTTAACTTGTTATGTCCCTGAAGGAGGCACTGAAGAGGTGAAAAAAAAAAATCTCTTGAATGATTGACACCGCACCTCCCCCATCCACCAGCAGCAGCAGTGTGGTGCTGAGAGAGATTCTGTACACTGGGGAAAGGAGAACACAGTAATTGTGAGGCATTGAACTCAGACTTGCCCTGTTATAGTGGAAATAAAAGCTGGACCAAACTCAGCTGACATCCACCTGTGGAAGGAGCATCAAAAAGCCCTAGTCAGAGGAGAATTGCCAATCCCAGAACTCATAATTTGAGTTCCCACAAGCCTTGCCACAGTGGACTGAAGTGCTCTGGGACTCTAAATAAACTTGAAAGGCAGTCTAGGCCACAAGGACTGCAACTCCTAGGAGAGTTCTAGTGCTGAACTGGGCCCCAAGACGCTGGACTAGAGGGCAAATGACTTACTGTGACATTAGCTGGGGTGGGTAAGGGAGTGCTAGAATCACCCCTACCTAAAACCTAGATTGCACAGCTCATGGATACAGAAGAGACCCCTTTTTTTCTGCTTGAGGAGAGGAGAGAAAGTGAGGAGGTATTTGTCTTGCGTCGTTGATACTTACTCAGCCAAAGCAGGATAGGGAATGGGTGAGAGTCATGAGGCCCCCTTTCTAGCCCATAGGGACCATTCATTTTTAGATTCTAGGCCAGAAGGGACATTTCTAGACATACTCTGGGTCAGATGGAAAACTACCTTGAAGGGAAACTACCTTGAAACTGCCTTGAAGGAATGGACTCAGTCCTGGTAGCATTCATCACTTGCTAACTGAAGAGCCCTTGAACCCTGAATAAGCAGCAGTAATACCCAGGTGCTATGCTGAGGGCCTTGGGCGACACCCTGGGACTTGCTGGCTTCAGGTGAGACTCAGCACATTATCATCTTTGGTCACTTTAGAGAGAGATCCCTCTGCTTGAGAAAAGTGAATGGCAAAGTAAAGAGAACTTTGTCTTGCATCTTAGGTACCAGCTCAGCCACAGGTGGGTAGAGCACCAAGTGGACTATCAGGTCCCTGATCCCAAGACTGGCTTTTGGATGGCATTTCTGGATTTTCCTAGGCCAAAAGGAGCCCACCTTCCCTGAAGCGTGGGTTCTAGGTCAGGCAGTAATTGGCAAGCTGATGGAAGGATCCTTGGGTCTTAAGAGAACATTGTGGTAGCCTGGATGTACTCCTTGTGAGACCATGGTGGCAGTGGCCATGGGGTGAGTCTCCTCTGCCTTTGGAAAGGGAAGAAAGAATGGGAAGTACTGTGTCTTATGATTTTACTGCCAGCTTAGCTGCAGTAAAATAGAACACCAGGTAAACTTCTAAAATTTTTGACTCTAGTACCTGGCCCCCAGCTAACACCTTTAGACTTGCCTAGAGCATGGGACAGGTACTTACCACCCTGAAGGGAAGGACACAGGCCTGGCTGGCTTTGACTCTGTCTGACTGCAGAGCACCATGGCCTTGGGCAAACATAGGTAGTGGTTACAGCAGGCCTTTGGTGAGACCCAGTGCTGTGCTGGCTTCAGGTCTGACTCAGCACAGTCATAGTGGTGGTCACCATAGGGGTGCTCACGTCACTATAGCCCCAGCTTCAGGTGGCTTAGAACAGAGACAGAGACACTGTTTTGGAGAAAGTAAGAGAAGAAAACCAGAGTCTCTGTCTGTAATCCAGAGAATTCTCCTGAATCTTGCCAAAGACCATCAAAGTGGTACCTCTACAAGTCTTCAGAAACTGGGAGTTGAGATGTCTGAAAAAGTAGATACAGCATAGATCACAACATCCAAGTCCTTTCAAATGTACGGAAAGTGTTTTTCAAGGATAGGTACAAACAAGCCCAGACTTAGAAGACTACAATAACTACTTAACTCTTTGGTGCCCAGACATCAAAGAACATCTACAAGTATCAAGACAATCAGGAAAACATAACATCCCCAAATGAACAAAATATGGCCGGGTCTATTCCTGGATAAACAGTTATGTGTCCTTTCAGATAGAAAATTCAAAATAGCTTTATTGAGGAAACTCAGAAATTCAAGAGAACACAGAGAAGGGATTCAGAATTCTACCAGATAAAGTTAATAAAGAGATTGAAATAATTAAAAAGAATCAAGCAGAAATTCTGGAGCTGAAAAATGCAATTGGTATACTGAAAAATGCATCAGAGTCCTTTAATAATAGAATTAATCAAGCAGAAGAAAGAATTAATGAGCTTGAAGACAGGCTATGTGAAAATACATAGAGGAAACAACTCCCACCCCTCCCATGCCCCCTATTCCCCAAATCCATTTTAAGGAGCAGCAGACTGACTTTGGAAAGGGAGGTGCTGGAGTTTGAACCTCTGGCTGAGCTGCTAATCTCCCCTGGGCCCCACCCTGAGGGATGCTCTCTGCCAATCCTGAAGGGCTGCCTGTTTTACTCACCCAACAGCTTCCACCTCACCAATCCTGGGTCCCCCTTCTCTGGCTTAGCTGTCAGCTGTCCATCAAGTCTCCCCCCCACTGTCTCATTTGTGCTTTTTTCTCTCTTAATAGAAAAGTGGGGAGCCACTGGGGAGCCACCCCATTCCTCCTCATATTTTCCACTCTCATAACTTCTCCTCATTCCAGGAGTTGTTCTCAGGCCTGCAGTGCGGCCCCGGGTGGATGTGGGGCGATTCAACCTGTGTGCTGCGAAGGACGAGACTTCCTCTTGAACAGTGTGCTATTGTAAACATATTTGAAAACTATTACCAACAAAGTTTCGTCTAAAAAAAAAACAATGAAGTTTTTTTTTTACAAGATCTAAAAATAGCATCAAAGGGCAAGCATGGGGGTTACTGGCCAGGAAGAGGAAATAGAGGAAGAAATAGGAGTTGAAAGTTTATTCAAAGGGATAAAAACAGAGAAATTACTAAACCTAGAGAAAGATATCAAAATCCACATACAAGAGTTATAGAACACCAAGTAGATTTAACCCAGGGAAGACTACTTCAAGATATTTAAAAGTCAGACTTCCAAAGGTCAAGGATGAAGAAGAGCTTCTAAAAGCAACAAGGGGAAAGAAACAAATAATGTGCAATGAAGCTCCAATACATCTGTCAGCAGACTTTTCAGTGGAAACCTTACAGGCCAGGAGACAATGGCACAACATATTTAAAGTGCTGAAGGGGAAAAACAAACAACATTTACTTTAGGAGAGTATATCCTGTGAAACTGTTCCTTAAGCATGAAGGAGAAATACAAACTTTCCCAGACAAACAAAAGCTAAGGGATTATAGCAACACTACACCTATCTTGCGATATTCTGAAGGAAGTACTTCAGTCAGCTCAGAAATAAAAGGACATTAATGAGTAATAAGTAATTGCCTGAAGGTACAAAACTCACTGGAAATAGAAAGTACACAGAAAAACACAGAATCTTAAAGCACTGTAACTGTGGTATGCAAACTACTGTTTTCTTAAACAGAAAGACTAAATAAAAGTAATAAATATAACTTTCCAAGACAGACAGTATAATAATATATAAATAAAAAAAATAAAATGTTTAAAAGTGGAGGGATAAAGTTAAGGCATAGTTTTCTTTGTTTATGGAAACAATGTTGAGTTGTCATCAGCTTAAAATAATGGGTTATAAGATAGTATTTGTAAGCCTCATGATGATCTCAAACCAAGAAACGTACAATGGATACAGAAAAAGATGAAAAGCAAGAAAATAAATTACATCACCAGAGAAAATCACCTTTTCTAATATAAGACAGGAAGGAAAGAAGGAAGACCGCAAAACAACCAAAATCAAATAACAAAATGGGAGGAGTAACTCCTTACTTATCAATAATAACATTGAACGTAAATGTATTACACTCTTCTACCAAAAGATACAAAGAAGCTGAAAGGATTTTTTTTAAAGAAGTACCCAATGATCTATTACCTACAAGAAACACACTTCACCTATAAAGATACACATACACTGAAAATAAAGGGATGAAAAAAGATATTGCATGCCTGTGGATAGCAGAAAAGAGGAGTAGCAGCTATTCTTATAACAGAGAAAATAGATTTCAAGACAAAACTCTAAGAAGAGACAAAGAAGAATACTATGTAATGATAAATTGGTCAATCCAACCAGAGGATATAAAAATTGTAAATATATATGCACCCAACACTGGAACACAGATATATACAGTCAATATTCTTAGAACAAAAGAGAGAGACAGACCCCTATACAACAGTAGCTAGAGACTGTAACACCCCACTTTAAGCCTTGGACATATCTTCCAGACAGAAAATCAAAAAGAAACATTGGACTTAATCTGTACTATAGACCAAATATATCTAAAATATATTTACAGAATGTTATATCCAATAGCTGCAGAATAAACATTTTTTTTTTCCTCAGAACTTGCATCATTCTCAATGATAGACCATGTGTTAGGTCACAAAACAAGTCTGAAACCTTTAAAAAAATGAAAGAATATCCAGCCTCTTCTCTGACTGTGATAGAATAAAACTAGAAATAAATTACAGGAGGAATTTTGAAAACTATACAAATAAATAGAAATTAAACAACATGCTTTTGAATGATCATTGAATCAATAAAGAAATTAAGAAGGACATGAAAAAATGTCTTGAAACTAGTGATAATGGAAATATGTCATACCAAATCTCATGGAGTCAGCAAAAAACAGTAGTAAAAGAGAAGTTTTTAACTATAAATGCCTATGTCAAAAAAGAGGAAAAATTTCAAACAATCTACCTTAAAAAACTAGAAATGCAAGAGCAAACCAAACTCAAAATAATAAGAAAAGATATAATAAACATCAGAGCACAAATAAATGAAACTAAAATGAAGAAAACAACATAAAAGATCAATGAAACCAACAGTTGTTTTTGTTGAAAAGTTAAGCAAAATTGATGAATTTTTAGAAAGACTATGGGAAAAGATTGAAAATCCAAATAAACAAAATCAGAGATAAAAACCAACACATTAAAACTGATACCACAGAAATTCAAAGGATCACTAGTGGCTCTTGTGAGCAATATGTGCCAATAAATGGAAAAAATCTAAAAGTGGATAAATTCCTAAACACACACAATCTCTCAAGATTTAATCAGAAAGAAATCTAAAACCTGAATAGACCAATAACAAGTAATGAAATTAAAGCCATAATGAATAATCCCCCAGTAAAGAAAAGCCTAGGATATGATGACTTCACTGCTGAATTCTGCCAAACCTTTAAAGAAGAACTAATATCAATCCTACTAAAACTATTCAGAAAAATAGAGTAGGAGGGGATACTTCCAATCTCATTCTACAAAGCCAGTATCAACCTGATGCCAAAACCAAAAATACATCAAAAAAAGAAAACTACAGGCCAATATCTCTGACATATATTAATGTTAAAATCTACTCCCCCAAAAAACTAGCAAATCAAATTTTACAAAATATTAAAGAGATCATTCATCACATTCATCATGACCAAATAGGATTTATCTCTAGGATGCAAGAATTTTTAACGTATGTAAATCAATTAATGTTATATATCAACAGAATGAAGGACAAAAAACATATGATCATTTCAATTGATGCTGAAAAAGCACTTGATAAAATTCAATATCCCTTCATGATAAAAACCTTAAAAAAACTGGGGATAGAAGGAACGTACTTCAACATAGTAAAAGCCATAAATGATAGACCCACAGCTAGTATCATACAGAACGGGGAAACCTGAAAACCTTTCCTCTAAGATCTGGAACATGACAAGGACACTCACTTGGACCACTACTATTCAACATAGTACTGAAAGTTCTAGTTAGAGCAATCAGACAAGAGAGAGATATTAATGGAATCCAAATTCAAAAGAAGTCAAATTATCTTTGTTTGCAGATGATATGACTTTATATTTGAAAAAATCTAAATACTTCACAAAGGGTTAGAACTGATAAATTCAGTAAAATTGCAGCATGCAAAATCAATGTACAAAAATGTTTAGCATTTCCACATGCCAACAATGAAGAATCTGAAAAAAAATTAATCCCACTTACAGTAGCCACACATAAAATTAAATACTTAGGAATTAACAAAATAAGTGAATGATCTCTATAATAAAAACTATGAAACACTGATGAGAAAAATGGAAGGAAACACCAAAAAATGGAAAGATATTCCATATTAATGGAGTGGAAGAATCAATGTTGTTAAAATGTTCATACTCCTCATAGCAATCAACAGATTCAATGTAATTCCCTATTAAAATACCAATACAATTGTTCACAGAAATAGAAAAGCAGTCCTAAAATTTATATGAAACCACAAAAGACCCAGAATAGCAAAAGCTATCCTAAGCAAAAGAAAAAGTCTGAAAGAATCATATTACCTGACTTCAAATTATACTGCAGAGCTATAATTACAAAAACAGCATAGTACTGGCATCAAAACAGACACACAGACCAATGGAATAGAAAAGAGAACCTAGAAACAACTCCACACACCTACAGCAAACTCCTTCCTAACAAAGGTGTCAAGAACATACACTTGGGAAAAGATAATCTCTTTAATAAATGATGCTGAGTAAACTCAGTATACTATACAAAGAATGAAGGTAGACTCTTTATATCTAGTCATATGCAAAAATTGAATCAAAATGAATAAAGACTTAAATCTAAGACCTCACTAAGAAACTACTACAGAAAAACATGGGGGTGTAAATCTCCAGGACATTGGTGTCGGCAAAAATTTCTTGAGCAACACCTCACAAGCACAGGAATCTGAAGCAAACACGGACAAATGAAACACATCAACTTAGAAACCTTTTGCACAGCCAAGGAAACAATCACCAAAGTGAAGGGACAATCCACAGAATGGGAGGAAATATTTGCAAACTACCTATCTGATTGGGATTAATAACAAAATACCTAAGTATTTCAAACAACTCTATAGGAAAACAATATAAGAATCTGATTTTTTTAATGGGCAAAAGATTTGAATAGACATTTGTCAAATGAAAACATAAAAATGGCAAACAAGTATGTGAAAATGTGCTCAACTTCATTGATCATCAGAGAAATGTAAACCAAAATTACAATGAGATATCCTCTCATCCCAGTTAAAATAGTTTATATCTAAAAGACAGGCAATAACAAATGCTGGTGAGGATGTGGAGAAAAGGGAACCCTTGCATGCTGTTGATGGGAATGTAAATTAGTACAAACACTATGGAGAACAGTGTGCATGTTTCTCCAAAAACTAAAAACAAAACTCCCATATGATCTGTCAATTCTACTGCTGGGTGTATACCTAAAGAAAGGAAATCAGTTCATCTATGTGGTATCTGCATTCCTGTATTTCTTGTACCATTGTTCCCAATCGCCAAAATTTTAAAAAAGTTTGCATGTCCATCAATAGGTGAATGAATAAAAAATGAATAAAAAATGTCCATCAGTAGGTGAATGAATAAAAAAAATAATACTCCACTGAACTATACACAGTGGAGTATTATTCAGCCATAAAAACATGAGATCCTGTCAATTGAAATGACATGGCTGGAACTAGAGGTTATTATGTTAGATGAAATAAGCCAGGCATAGAAGGACAAGCATGGCATGTTCTCAGGTATTTGTGGGATCTAAAAATGAAAACAATTGAATTCATATAGCTGTAGAGTAGAAGGATACCAGGGGCTAGGAAAGGTAGTGGAGGAATGGGGATGAGTTGGGTATATTTAATGGGTACCCAAAACAGAAAGGGTAACTAAGACCTAGTATTTGATAGAACAAGGTGACAATAGTCAATAATAACTTAATTGTATACTTTAAAATAACGAATAGAGTACAATTGGATTGTTTGTAACACAAAGGATAAATCCTTGAGGGGATGAATACCTCATTCTCTATGATGTGTTATTATGCATCGCATGCCTATATCAAAACAGCTCATGTGCCCAACAAATAATACGCCTACTGTACACCCACCAAAATTAAAAAATGTTTTTTTTTTAAATTAGAGAAGCTGCATAGAAATAAACAAAAATCAGTGGTTGCCTGGGGTTCAGAAGAGATAAGCAGGCATATAAATAAGTGGGTTGCAGGATATTTATAGGGTGGTGCAACTATTCTGTATGATTCTGTGCAGGTGGATACTTGACATTCCACATTTTCAAAACCCATATAACTGTACAACGCAAAGTGTGAACCCTAATGTACCTCGTTGGCTTTAGCAAATAACAATGTATTAATATTTATCCATTATTTCTATCAAATGTGCCTCACTAATACAAAATAATACTCTTTGAGTCAGAGAGGGAATATATGGGAACTCTGTGCTACTTGCTCAATTTTCTGTAAAACTACTATAAAAATAGTCTATTAATTTAAAAATAAACAAAAAAAGCATTGGGCTTCAACCATAGGCTCAAATTGTTGACATATTCTAGTCTCAGTTCTTCTGAAAAACATGACTTCTTCATCATGACATTCAGTTTTTACAGTTAACTAGGAGGTTGATGGTACACTCATTAGAAGAGCATCAAATTATTGGTGGGAAACCAATAATTTGAAGTCAGTAGAGTGTGCAAGGACTCTGAAAAAGAAATGTAAGATTTTCATTTTTGTGGGGCCCTATGAAATAATTTTCATTTAAAAAATATTAAAAATCTAATAAGAAAATAAAAGAACTGCAAGTTCACTGTAGCTTGAAGTTAATGCAAAATCACTGTTGGCAGGACTGGGTTAAAAATAAACTTGTTTTATACAAACAAAATGAATCACAACATTGTGCACATCTGTGCTAGAAGTCATAGACATGCTAGATGAGGATAATGCAGTATGAACTATTTTCCTACCTTCATAAGAGCATCCCTAACATCCTGATATAAAATTTAATTAAATGAGCAATGTCATAAAATATAGCTACACACACACACACACACACACACAAACACACATGCACACACACACACACTGCTAGAGAAAATACTTGCTTTTCAAAGTGACACATCCTAGGAAGCATCTCTCCAGACGCTATGATATGTCATGAGATCAATTGTTTGGTTGAAGATCTTGCCACAATGCTTTGAGTGACATTAGTGTCTGACTTTCATTTATCAGTGATAGCAAATGAGATTTTGCTTCATTTCATTCAGAAAGAGTTAGGCTATATTATTTAGCAGAAAGTTGCATATCCTGAGAGAAGAGCCTTCTTAGATATAGCTTTAACTTGTGGTATCATGTCACACAAATTGCTATTATCTGTCCAAAAGGAGAAAGAGCTAGGAAGAAGCTGATTAATTATTTGACCTTTCCTCTAACTCCTAATTTATAAATTGTGATTTTCCTTATGTCCTAGTTTTTAGAGGAATAGCATTAGTTAAAAGAACCATATAAACTTAGTTTTAAAGTAATATTCTGCTATGGAGTTGACATCTGACCTCTTTAGTCCTTAAACTTCTGTGGTCAGAAAGAGCAAATAAAATTTCCCCAAGGGAATATAATACCAATTTTGAGAATTTGAGAACAGGTAAAGCATACAAGAACAGATAGCAGATACCTGGGATGTTTGTGTTCTATCCATTAAAAAGGGAAAATTACTTTTAAAAGTATTTTCTTCTATTTTTTTTAAAAGTAATAGGAAAAAAGTAAATATTAATATATAATATTTTAATTGCTTCTACCAAGTACCAGGCACCCTCACATAATTTACCTAATTTAGATCCTCACAGCATTCCTGTGGAAAATTTTATTACCATTTCACCATTTTGTTGATGAACTGAAGCCCAAAGAGGCTACATAACAAAAGAAAAGAGTTTTTTTTTCTTTTCTTTTATTTATTTACTTTTTTAAGAAAGAGAGGAAGAGAGCACTAGGTCCTAAGTATGAAATCAAGTCTTATATGTTTTTAATAGATCACTCTGCCTCTGATTGCTAATGAATTAATGGTCTTCTATTATATCTCTATAAGAGCTATTATTCACTCCTGTTAGCAATTTCCTTTGGATATTTTTTCTATTTTTTTATTCTTACAACTTGTTTTCACCAGGGAATGAATTAAACCATTTAGCCTTTGATCCCTTCATTCCTGATAGGGAGGTGGTTTGCAAGGACATGGCGCTAGGGGACAAAAAAGAAGGCAGGTGACCAAGTCTAACCACCTTGTCAACTGGACCTTCAGGTACAATTGATTAATGACATTTGCTAGGATGAAGGGACTGATGTTGGAAATGCCTTTAGCAGAATCTCTTTTTACTTTTAGTAAATAGGACACAGGAACCATGAGGCATGGCTCCCCAGAGAATGTAGTATAAACTGCACAGCTCTCTTAAATGCTCTGCTCTGTCTGAGAAACTCCATGAATTTCACTTAAAGACTTCGTCTTTTCTGGTCCAGAAGCACATTTCTGACATTGAAGGAAGGACTTGGGGATCTGCCTTTAAAATTCAACATTTCTTTTGGTTTTGCATGAGCCTCTTGGTAGCCAATATCCTGTAATATTTTTTGGCAAAACAATACAATTGTGTCTGATTCGTCAGTTTGAACCAGTGTGCTAGCTAACTCACTAAATTTATTGCTGATGTATAGCTATAGCTGATAAAGTATGATTGGGAAGGACTATTAGGAACTCTAGAGTAGCAATACAGATTTTATAATTAAGGATGACTGGTGTGTCTGTGCTCCTGTTTCTGTGTATCTCCTGAGACTAAGGCTAGATCTCTGGAAATGTTTTCATGCAGTTCTGGAAGGCAGCAACCACTGGATTGCAGGCCAGTAGCCCCAGAGAGTGATGGCATATTGTTATCAACAGATGGTGAAAGAAAATGAACAGTGTGGAGTTAAGCTCCAAGGGAATTCTAGTCAGGCAGGCTAGAGCTATTCAATTATATGGTACGGGGAATCATATTCTGCCAAATGTGATGTGAGTAGACTGCTCACTGCATTGCTCACCTTCAACACCTAATTTCTGAAGGACTGGTTCTCACATCTATTGCAGAAAGCTTACAGATTTTTAAAGATGTAGAGCAAGCAACGGCTTGAAGAATCAGAAACAGCTAGTACATTATGTAATAGGACTTAGACCAGCTTAAATGTCTTTAAAAAAAATAGAAGATTGACATTTTCTTAGACTAGCATTAAAATTAGCTTGACATTTTTGGCCTATTTATACTGGGCTCCCAATAAGCATAGCAATAGATTATTTATTCCACAATTTATGTCTTTTGGCTCCTCTGAGAAACCAATGCCCAGATGGAATTAGGTGTCCCTATTTACTGAGGGAGATACTTGTGAAGAATAGAGTCAACAGGAAGAGACTTAAGACTGCAATGAATGTGTAACTCCTGTTAAGGGAAAGAGGAAAGAAAATATCAGGTAGAAAGAGCCTCAGACTGGCGCACAATTCTGAGAAAGCTTCAGTCATAGTGATGGAAATCAGTAAGCAATATTTGCCTATTAGAAGAATCCCTCATTAGGCATCAGTGGGTCAGCATCATAATCCTGGTGGATCTTCCAGTCTTTCACTAGGAAACACCTAGGAGAACTGTGGTCTTTGATTATTTCTATTGTCCACTTTTTCTCTCGACAATGGATCTTAATTCCCTGCCCCACATGTTTTCTAATTGTTCTTTCTATGTCAGATATGTGAGCAAGAGCACTGAAGATCCTACAGTAATGTTACATTTTAACAGAAGTGATAGTCTCTGTCAGGCAAGCATCATGGACTAAGTTTGTTTCTGTGCAAAATTCCTATATTGAATTCTAATACACAATGAGATGGTATTAAGAGGTGGGGCCTTGGAAGGTAATTAGGTTATGAGGGTGCAGGCTTCATAAATGTGATTAGTGCCCTTATAAGAAGAGGCCAGAGAGCTAACTTACTGTCTTTCCACCACATGAGGATACAAGAAGTCTACAGTCTGCAGCCTGGAAGAGAGCCCTCACCAGAACCATGCTGGAATACTGCTCGGGGACTTTCAGCCTTGAGGACTGTAAGAAATAAATGTCTATTGTTTATAAGCTACCCAGTCAATGGTACTCTGTTACAGCAGCCTGAGATGACTAAGACAATAAATAAGATGATACGCTGGTAACTCAACCAATCAGGAATTAGGCTTGTTTCATTGAGTTGCAGTTTTAGAAAGATTCTGTTCACTTCAGTTTGTCCTTTCCCTTGGGCATTACCCTACTCTTTGTTTTTGTTGAATTTTATTATTTTTGTCTCCTCAGCAATAAACATTTCCAGAAGAATCATTTTTGCCCTACGGAGTTCTTGAGTTTAACTCCTTAGACTCCATCCACAAAGCTTCAGAATCTAGCATATGTTTTAAGAGAGAAGGGGGCTTTGTGTATTTGACTTGGGTTCCTCTTCTAATGAGACTTTGATTCCTAAGAATCACAAGACCACAGATTTTACTCTGCCCTTTTTAGGTGTTCCAGACCCAGCCCTCTAGCTTTCTATTCTATGGCAGATGTCAACAAATTTCTCCCGGGGAAAGGCAGATGTGCATTTGAGGCTACCCTAAATAACAGTCTGTCACATTAAGGTTCACAACCATAACTAACTCCATTTTCTCTCTTTCCCCACCTGAGCCCTTCTGTTTAGGTTAGACCTAATGTTCAGGCCATGCTCACTGAGAATTGACAAATTCTCCCAGTGCAGAAAGTGATTGTCCTGTTTCATCTCTCCTAACAAGCTAAACTTAAATTTATCTAGTTCTTGTTATTTGCACAGTTTTCTGATGTGTAAAATACAGCTTCGGACATAATTATTTTTATGTTGCTATTGAGAATCATGGTTTCAATATTTGAGATATTAAGAATAATTTATCAGTTTATTCTGTTATGCTTTCTAGTTATGAGACATAATTAGAAAGGCCTATCTTCCCCTCTCTAGGATCATAAACAATCTTTTCCATGACCTTCTAGTATTTAAAAATATTTTCTGCTCTGTCAATTGAATCTTTGGCTTTGGCCTGTTTAGAAGATATCTTTACAATGTGAAGCATAAATCAAAATTAATTTTCAAAGGGCTAATTCAGTTGTCTTAAGACTACTGGGGCTGGACATTGTGGCTCATGCCTGTAATCCCAGCACTTTAGGAGGCCAAGGAGGGTGGATCACCTAATGTCAACAGTTCAAGACCAGCCTGGCTAGCATGGTGAAACTCCGTTTATAATAAAAATACAAAAAATTACCTGAGCATGGTGGCAGGTGCCTATAATCCCAGCTACTTGGTTGGCTGAGGCAGAAGAACCACTTGAAACTGGGAGGTGTCGGTTGCAGTGAGCTGAGATCTCACCATTGTACTTCAGCTTGGACAACAAGAACAAAACTCCAACTCAATAAAAAATAAAATAAAAAGACTACTGAGTAATTATAACTTTCTCCTATCTGATTTGAGATGCCAATATTATATTACAGTAAGACCCATACATATTTTGATCAATCTTTGGAGTTTGTATTATTTTACACCAGTCTGTCTGTTTACTAATGAAACTGCAAACTGTGTTTTAATTTTCAGACTTTAAAATGTATACCAATATCTGAGTACAGTCCTTTTCGTATTTTTCTTCTATTTCTGGGTTTTCCAAGTTTTTACTATTAGCCTATTTTTTTTTCATATGAACGATGGAGTTAAAAGAACAAAGATAGCATTTTTATGAGGATCTCATTAACATAGTATCACTTATGGAAAAAATGACTCCTTTGTGATATAGAGTCTTCCTGCCCAAGTATATTCTATTTATTTTCATTTGTTCAAATCTTTTGTGTCTTTCAGTAGAGCTTTAAAATATTCTGTAAATATAACTTTTACTTTTCTTTTTACTATATTCTTAGAAGTTTGATTTTTATTGTTATTATGGTAAATGGTGATGTTTACTTTATCTTCTAAATGGCTGGTGCTGATATATAGAAAAGCTATTGATGTCTCTGCCAATTTAATACTTCAGTAACTAGCTTGTTAAATTTTTAGGGTTTTCTCTTGGATGTCACATGTATAAAATTATAGAATCTATGCAAACTGAAAAGTTTTACCTATTCCTTTCAACATGTGTGAAATCACAAATATCATTCTCCTGCCCAAATGCAATTGCATAATACCTCCAGTAAAAGGTTATTTTTAACAAAAATTAGTGTCACGAGCCTATTTTTCCTGTTTCTGACTTAACAAGAAATGCTCTATTGTTTTCTCATTAATCATACTGGTTTGGCAAGAGAGATAAATATATTTTATGGTTTAAAATAATTCATCTATTCCTATTTATTGAAAACTTCACTTTTACTTTTCTTATTTTTCTTTGAGACAGAGCCTTACTCTATTGCCCAGGCTGGGGTGCAGTGATATGATCTTGGCTCACTGCAGCCTCCACCTCCTGGGTTCAAGTGATTTTTCTGCCTCAGCCTCCTGAGTAGCTGGGACTACAGGCACCCACCACAATACCCAGCTGATTTTTATATTTTTAGTAGAGAGAGATGGGGTTTCACCATGTCGGCCAGGCTGATCTCAAACTACTGACCTCAGGTAATCTGCCTGCCTCGGCTTCCCAAAGTGCTGTGATTACAGGTGTGAGCCCCTGTGCCTGGCCTGTTTTTGTTTTGTTATCATTAAGTATTCTAAATGTACAAAATGGTACACAAAACATAAATTTACATAATAATAAATGGATTACCATAAAGCAAAAAACTGTGTAACTGTTAGCAAAGTCAAAGAAAGGGTAATTGCCAGTTTCCAAAATACTGCTCATACACCCTCTCAAGCAATATCTCATCTTTATCCCTAAGGCTGAATATTATTCTCACTTCCATGTGGTTTAGTATTGCTTGCAAGTATTTTTTAGGGTTTACTTTTTTACTCAACATTTAAGTTTGTAGGTTTCATCCACGTGTTTGAATTCATTTTTATTGCTATATAACATTGATTGTATAAGTTTACTACAATGTGTATACATCATTTACTGTTGATGGATATTTGGAATGTTTCCTGTTTGAGGATATTATAAAATATGGCACGATGAATATTCTTACATACATTGGTTTAGCAGACATGTGCATGTTGAGTATACATCTGGGAGTAGAATTTTCAGATCATAAGGAATGCGTAGACTCAATTTTAGTTGTTACATTCAAATATATAGCTTCCCAAAGTAGTTACAAAATTTACACTTCCACCAGCAATATATGAGAATTCCAACCATTTCACATCTATGACAAAAATCAGCCTTGTTTATTTAACTATGAATTTTAATGCTAGAAATTGCAGGAAAGATAAGAAGAATTATTCAGTGATGACAGAAAGAATAAATTGATTATAGAAAGAACATATTCAATACTCAACAGTATGGCCTCAATCACATCAAGTAAAAAATGTCAGAATTAATAAATCAGTCACTATATGGTAATATTTTTACACACTTTTCATAAACTAATAGATCATGAAGCCTAAAAGATGAATATAGAAAATTTAGATAACATGATTATCAAGCTTGGCCCAATAAACATATTTAAAACCCTGCTATTGAAATATTAACATACACATTTTTCTCAAGCTCATATGGAATACAAGTGAGTGAATTTGAAGTATCATCTACATGTTTCCAATTTAAACGCTAATACAAATAATGAAGTAAAATAATTTTTAAGTGTAAACATTTTTTATGATCAAGCATACAACATACAGCAGAAGGGTAAAATGTCAGCAGCAAATATTTCCCAATCCCCAACTCTGATTCTTCATTGTCACTCTTTGGTAGTAACAAATTGTATTAGTTCATTTTTTCACTGCTATAAAGAAATGCCTGAGACTGGGTATTCATAAAGAAAATAGGTTTAATTTGCTCCTGGTTCCTCAGGGTGTACAGGAAGCATAATGCTGGCATCTACTTGGCTCCTGGGGAGACCTCAGGAAACTTTCAATCATGGCAGAAGGCAAAGGAGAAGCAGGCA
>CAUYQU010023436.1:0-39842 GCA_963574635.1 Cheracebus regulus | reverse complement strand
ATTCCTTCCTGTCTCCACTGTTAAGCACAATTATTGGCATAAAAGAGGTTTTTAATACCCATTTTTAGACTGCATTCTAGCCTGGGCAATAAAACAAGAATCCCATTCTCTCTCCCTCTTTCTCTTCCTCTTTCTTTCTCTCTTTCATTCTTTTTTTTCTCTTTCTTTTGCTGTTTCTTTCTTTCTCCTTTTCTCAAAAAAAAAAGTAGTGTAACCACTATTTACACATAACATTTGCATTGCATTAGATATTAGAAATAACAGAGATGTATCTAAGAAGATGTATGAAGGTTATTTGGAAATATTGTGCCATTTATATACATACTTGAGCATCCATGGGTTTTGGTATTAGTGGGTAGTGGTGGGGGGGATGGGCAGGAGGAGTCCTGGAACCAATGTCCTTTGGATACCAAGGGATGAAGGTATATAGAAAATGCTAAGGAATCATGGCTGGGTGTGGTGGCTCATGTCTATAATCCCAGCATTTTGGGAGGCCGAGGCAGGTGGATCACGAGGTCAAGAGATCGAGACCATCCTGGTCAACATGGTGAAACCCCATCTCTACTAAAAATACAAAAATTAGCTGGGCATGGTGGCGCATGCCTGTAGTCCCAGCTACTCGGGAGGCTGAGGCAGGGGAATTGTTTGAACCCAGGAGGCAGAGGTTGTGGTGAGCTGAGATCACGCCATTGCTCTCCAACCCGGATAACAAGCGTGAAACTCTGTCTCAAAAAAAAAAAAAAAAAAAAAGAAAAAAAAATGCTAAAAAATCCACCAAAATCAGTTATAACTAGTAAGTTCAGCAAGGCTGTAGTATATAAGATCAGTGTACAAAAATTACTTGTATTTCTGTGCACTAGCAAAGAAAACCAATTTGTCTACAGTAGCGTCAAAAAGAGGAAAGTACTTAGGTAGTTTTCAGTATACTGTCTCTAACACTATTGAAAGACATTAAAGACCTAAATAAATGAAAATACATCCCATGTTTATAGATCAGAAGGCTTAATATTGTTAAGATGGCAGTATTCCCCAAATTGATCTACAAACTAAACACACTCTCTGTTAAAATTCCAACTGTTTTCTTTGAAGAAATTGTCAAGCTGATCCTAAAATTCATGTGGAAGTATAAGTAACCCAGAACAGCCAAATCAATCTTGAAAAAGATTGGAGGGGCCAGGCGCGGTGGCTCATGCCTGTAATCCCAGCACTTTGGGAAGCTGAGGCTGGCGGATCACGAGGTCGAGAGATCGAGACCATCCTGGCCAACATGGTGAAACTCCGTCTCTACTAAAAATACAAAAAATTAGCCGGTCTTGGTGGTGCGTGCCTGTAGTCCCAGCTGCTTGGGAGGCTGAGGCAGGAGAATTGCTGGAAACGGGAAAACGGAAGTTGCAGTGAGCGATGATCGAGCCATTGCACTCCAGCCTGGGGATAGAGCGAGACTCTGTCTCAAAAAAAAAAGAAAGAAAAAGATTGGAGGATTCACTTTTCCGATTTCAAAAGTTACTACAAAGTGATTGTAATGAAGACAGTGTGGTACTGGCATAAGGATAGACATATAGATCAGTGAAATAGAATTGAGAGTCCAGAAACAAATCCTTACACTTACGGTGAGCCAGTTTTAACAGGGGTACCTGGACAATTCAGTGAGTGAAACAATTGTCTTTTCAATAAACATGCAAAAGGATGAAGCTGGAGCCCTACCTTATGCCATAGGCAAAAATTAACTCAGAATGGATCATAGGCCTAAATGGAAGACCTGAAACTATAAAGCTCTTAGGAGAAAACAGAGAATTAAGTCTTCATGACCTTGAATTGGGCAGTGGTTTTTTAGATATGAAATCGAAGGTAAAAGACACTCAAGAAAAGATTGATAAATTGGACTTCATTAAAATTAAAACCTTTCATGCTTCAAAGGACACAGCAAGAATGTTAAAAGTCACCCACAAAATGGGAGAAAATATTTGCAAATTATACCTGTTAAGGGATTTGTATCTAGAGAATATAAAGCTCTACAACTCAAAGGGCAAATAATCTGATTAAAGAATGGGCTAACGATTTGAGTAAATACTTCTTCAAAGAACATACCCATATGGTCAATAAGCATATGAAAATATGCTCAACATCATTAACTAGCAATGCATATAAATACAAATAAAACCGTGATGAACTACCACTTCATACCCCCTAGGATGATTACTGGAAAAGACAGATAGTAACCAGTGTTGGGAAGGATGTGGAGCTATTAGAAACCTCGTACGTTGCCAGTGGGAATGTAAAATAGTGCAGCCACTTTGGAAGAGTTTGACAGTTCCTAAGGTAAGAAGTTAAACATAGCGTTACCATATGAGTTCTAGCCAGCCCTTCCACTTCTAGGTATATACCCAAGAGAAATAAAAATACATACCCACAAAACTTTGCACAGGACTGTTCATAGGAGCATTATTCACAGCCAAAAAGTGAAACAACCTGTGTCCTTACATGGATAAGTAAACTACGGGGTATCTATACAACAGAGTTATTCAACTGTCAAATGGAATGAAGGACTGATATATGCCATAATATTGATGAACCTTGGAAACATTTTGCTAAATAAACCGAACAGAAAAGCCACATATTATATAACTTTTTATGAAATGTCCAGAATAGGCAAATTTGTAGAGACAAATAGTGATTTCTAGAGGTTGGAGGGTGAGGGCAATGCAGTTAGTGATTGCTAACAGATATGGGGTTTCTTTTGGGATTATTGAAGCTTTTCTGGAGTTAGTGGTAATGGTTTAGAGAACTCTAAATATACTAAAACCCACTAAACTATATTTTAAAATGGTGAATTTTATGTTGTGAATTATTTCTCAATATAGCTGTTACTGAAAAACTTAAAGCATAGAAAATTTATAATCAAATGCATAGGTAGAATAGAAAATATATGTTGAGCCCCCATATTTCTTTGACCCTGATGATCTGTAACCCACCACCTTTGTTTCCCCATATGATTTTTTTTTTTTTTTTAAATTAAGACAGTCACACTCTGTCACCAAGGCTGGAGTGCAGTGGCGCAGTCTCGGCTCACTGCAACCTCTGCCTCCCTGGTTCAAGCGATTCTCCTGCCTCAGCTTCACAAGTAGCTGGGATCACGGGCACGTGCCACCACACCCAGCTAATTTTTGTATTTTTAGTAGAGACTAGGTTTTGCCATGTTGGCCAGGCTGGTCTTGAACTCCCGACCTCAAGTGATTGGCCCGCCTCAGCCTCCCAAAGTGCTGGGATTGCAGGTGGAAGCCACGGCACCCGGACTTCCCGTATGATTTTTGAAGCAAATTTCAGAGAGTATAGAATTCCATCAGTATGTATGTGTATGTCTCTGAGAATATACACACTTTAAACAAATTATATAACTACATACCATTATCACATCAGAAAAAAGTAACAATAATTAATAGCATCAAACCTGCATCAAGTAAGCTTCAAAGCTTATGTAATATTTATTTTGTGTCCTTTATCGTGTTAGAAGATTGTGTCTCTTCTTTATCAAGTAAATTCCCTTCCCTGTAATCTGGCTGTAGATAAGAAATCCTGGTAAATCATCTTAGCAGAAACAAATCATTAGAAAACACTGGGCAGTCATCCATGGGCCGTTTTTGACCTATCCTTTTCTACCTTTTCATCTTCCTTTCTAACCTGAATTTGTTGCTTTCCTGGACTTTTGTTCTTAAAAACTTTTTAATTATAGAAAATTTCAAATATATACAAATTACGCAGAAGAATATTAACGACCTCTCATTATCCAGTTTAAGCAAATATCAATGTTATTTCATTTATGTTTCTATTATACCTACTCTCCCTTATGCCATGGGCAAAAGTATATGGATCATAGATCTAAGTGGAAAACCTGAAACCTTAAAGCTCTTAGGAGGAAACATAGGATTAAATCTTTGTGACCTCAAATTAGGCAGTGGTTTCTTAGATATGAAACATCAAGTACAAGCAACCGAAGAAAAGAAATTAAAAAGTATTAATTTGTATTCATAGTTTCTTTTCTTGATAAAAACTTGCATATATTGAAATGCACAATTGTACACTACACATCACCTACACCTGTGTCACAATACAGCATATTTTCCATTTTCCCAGAATGCTTCTGCCACCACACAAAGACAACTGTTTTGCTTTTTTCAAACTTCAGATTAGTTTTGCCAATTTTGAACATTATAAATAGATTCTTAGGTTTATATGTCAGTGATTATTCTGAGCATTTTAGTACTTTTGCTTAGCATTTTGACTATGAGATTCTTCCGTGTTTTTCTGTGTGTCACTAGTATATATATATATATATTTTTTGAGATGGAGTCTTGCTTTGTTGCCCAGGCTGGAATGCAATGGTGAGATCTCGGCTTACTGCAACCTCTGCCTCCTGGGTTCAAGCGATTCTCCTGCCTCAGCCTCCTGGGTAGCTGGGATTACAAGCACACACCACCACACTCGACTAATTTTTGTTTTTTTAGTGGAGATGAGGTTTCATCTGTTGGCCAGGCTGGTCTCAAACTCCTGACCTCAAGTGAGATCCTTCCACCTTGGCCTCCCAAAGTACTGGGATTACAGGCGTGAGCCACCACGCCTGCCAGTGTCACTAGTTCATTCTTATTGCTATGTAGTATTTGTTTGTGAATGTATCATAATGAATTCATTCTCCTGATGATGGATAGATTGCTTTCATTGTTTTTGAACATTGTGAATAAAGTTTTTATGAACATTCTTACACAACTTTTCTTACGGTAGGTTTTCATTTCTCTTAAGATAAATACCTAGGAGTTGAATTGCTGTGTCAAGGAGTAAATGTGTGTTTATCAAAACTGCAAAGCATTATTCCAAAGTGATTGAACTGTTCATAAATCTGCCAAAAATGTTTGAGGATTCCTCTTGCTCCACATCCTTGCTGGTATTTGGTAATATCACTTTTTGATTTTATCCACTGCGTGATGTATAATGTATCTGTGTGTGTGTGTGTGTGTGTGTTTAATTGCAGTCATGTGTTACTTAATGAGCATAATATGTTCTGAGGAATGCATCATGATTTTGTTGTGCAAACATCATAGGGTATATTTATACAAACTTAGATGGTATAGCCTACTATACATCTAGGGTATATGATATAGCCTGTGGATCCTAGGATACAAATCTGTACAGCATGTTATTGTACTGAATACTGTAGGCAATTGTAACACAGTGGTATTTGGGTATCTAAACATATCTAAACATAGAAAGTACAGTAAAAATATGATATTATAATCCCATGGGGCCACTGTTGTATATGTGGTCTGTCGTTGAATGTACTTATGACTGTGTATACATAATGTATATAAATAATTATGACTATATATATGTATGCATGTACGTGTGTGTGTGTGTGTTTAGTCATAATTATATTCTAGTCAACACAGATTGCATCATATATTGTATTAATTTGTTATGACATAATACTGCTTAGTCCTGTTTTGGACATGTTGATACCCTGCTTTTCCGGATTATTGATAATTTGATAACTAACAACCTTATGTTACTTTTCCGAAGATTTAGACTATCTTTTTTTTGACATGTGTGCGTCTGTGTGTGTTGTGTGTGTGTGTGTATACAGACACAAGAACATATAATTGAATGCGTTACTGCTTTATTCTTTTTTTTGAGACGGGGTCTTACTCGGTCACCCAAGTTGGAGTGCAGTGGCGCTATCTTCGCTCACTGCAACCTCCACCTCCCACACTCAAGTGATCCTCCCACCTCAGGCTCCGGAGTATCAGGGAACAAAGTTGCACACCACTACGTCTGGCTAGCTTTTTGTATTTTAGGTAGAGATGAGGTTTTGCCATGTTGCCCAGGCTGGTCTCGAACTCCTGAGCTCAGGGTATCTACCTGCCTCAGCCTCCCAAAGTGCTAGGATTACAGGAGTGAGCCTAGATATGCTTAGATACACAAATACCATTGTGTTACAGTTGCCTATAGTATTCAGAAAAGTGACATTGTACAGGTTTGTATTCTAGGAACCATATAGGCTCTACCTTGTACTCTAGATGTGTAATAGGCTGTACCATTAAGGTGGCTTACTCTCTGTGATGTTTGCACAGTGAAGAAATCATCTAACAGTGCACCTCCGAGAAGGTATCTCCTTTGTTAAATAATGGATGACTGTAGCTTTTTATTGCTGTTATAACAAATTACCCCAAACTTAGTGGCCTAAAACAACACAAAATTATCTTACAGTTCTGGAGATCACAGTTTTGATATAGATCTCACTGGGCTAAAATAAAAGGCCAGTTGGCAGAGCTGCATTCTTTTCTGGAAGGTTTAAGGAAGAATTCTTTATTTTAGTTTTTATACCTTGCCTTCTCCAATTTCAAAGGGCTGCCCATATTCCTTGGCTCATGGCCCCTTTCCATCTTCAAAGCCAGCAATGGTTGTGATACTCCTTCTCTGTCCTCTTCTTTTACGGCTAAGGACCCTTGGGGTAATGTTGGGCTGATGTTCCAGAAAAATCTAATCTCAAGGTCAGATGATAGCAACCTTAATTTCCCTTTACCATTTAACCTATTTGCAAGTTCTGAGGATTAGGATGTTGACATCTTTGCGGGGTGGAGAGGGGGCTTATTTTGTCTACCACAGTCTACCCTCTGCCTCCTGAAAATTTACCTCTATCCCACTTGCAAAATGTATTCATCTCATCCCAACATCCTCAAAAGTCTCAGCGCACATTGATTTGTAATTTTGCCAAAGATCTAATCTGTGCTCACTAGTTTACGTATGACCTTGTCATAATCATAGTGCAAATTTTGGTAGCTTTGCTATTTTTAATTTAATAGTATACTATAAATGTCCAATATTGCTAGGAAAGTTTTTTTTTTTCTTTTTTGGACTAGTCAATTAATGTAGTGAGAAAGGGGGAAAGAGTAGAACTAGCTAGGAAGGTTTTATGGTTAAAAAAAGATTGCATCATGTATTTTATTAAATTGTTATGACATAATACTGCTTAGTTCTGTTTTGGACATGTTGATACCCTGCATCTCTAGATTATTGATAATTTGATACCTAACAGTCTTATGTTCCCTGCTTTTCTGAAGAGTTTAGACTAATTATCTTTTAGAATGTTCCCCTTTCTGAATTTTTCTGATTGTTTCCTTGGGATAGATACAGTTTAAACTTTTTTGGCAAGAATACTCATTAGTGGTGATGCATTGTATCATCAGGAAACCCATGATGTTTGCCTGTCTTCCTGTTGGGAATGCAAGTTTTGGTCACTGGAGTCATGGGTAGAAAAGGGTGGATAGTGGGTGGTGGTGGTTGTGGGGAGAAGCTTGTAGATTAAAGGCTCAAGGAGAAAGGAACTTGATCTTCAAGGAACAGAAAGAAGGCCAATATGGTTGGGGCAGTGTACGTAAGAGGAAAGATAGTTAAGAATTAAGATCAGAGGTAGGCAAGGATGAGGTCATGTTAATCATTATAATTCATCTGTAGTAATTTTGATGTTATGGTTAGTGCAACAGGAAGCAATTAGCTTTTAGCAGTGGTGGGAAATAAAGTTTATGTTTTAAAAATGTTTTGACTACTGTATGATGATGGATTGTAGGGGCAAAGAGTGGATGCAGAGAGACCACGTAGGAAGCTGTTGTAGGAAACTAGTTATCAGGCTGGACCAGGCAAGAGACAACTTGGGAGACAGTGGAGAAAATTTTTTGGTAGAATCCAGAAGAATTGCTGTTGAAGTTTGTATATGAAATTAGAAGAACAAAAAAAGTAGCATTTGGCTTTAGCAACTGGGTGGATGGAGGTACTGTTTATTGATAAAGAGGAAGGCAAGGGAAGAATAGGTTTTTGTGAAAATAATCAAGAGTTACATTTTTTACATGTTTGAGATACCTAGAAGACACCCAGGTAGAGTCGTTAAGTACGGCTGGCATTTCTGTGCAGTCTTGTGTAATTTACTTCAAAAACTGATGTGATCCCAATCCTCTATTCCCCTCTAGGTGGTAAACTCTTTGGGACAGAGACCACCAGTGTCTTTTATTCCTTTGTTCTTGAGCACAGTTTCTCCCACACAGTAGAGAGACAACAGCCTTTAACTGCCAAAAACTACTTTCTTAAATTAGTTATACATTCTTCATTTTCACATAACATACTGTAATTTTTGTTTTAGGAATTTTTGTGTTATTGTACAATTGATGAATTGCAAAACTGTAAGTAATATGTGACAGCTGCTAGGGCTTATTTAAATTTCCTTTTACAATGTAGTAATTAAGTCAGACCAAAATCTTTAGGTCTTGTTGGGTAGTTGTCATAATTCTTGAGAGACTTGGACTAGTCTAAGCGACCAAGGTATTTTTATATGAGGGCTCTAAGGAAATATATTTAATTTTACAAACATTTTGACAAACTTAACTGTTCAGATAATTAATACTTGTATAGAATATTTAAAAAGTATGTTTGATATCCTGCTACCTTGATCAACTCTTAAAAAGTTTGGTTTTTTTTTTTTTGAGACAGGTTCTCACTCTGTCACTCAGGATGGAATGCAGTGGCACAGTCATGGCTTACTGCAGCCTTAACTTCTGGGCTCAAACAATCCTCTCACCACAGCCTCTTGAATAGCTGGGACTACAGGTGTGTATCACCATGCCCAGTTAATTTTTCAATTTTTTTGTAGAGATGAAATCTCACTATGTTGCCCAGGCTGGTCTTGAACTCCTGGGCTGAAGCTTTCCTCCTATCTTAGCCTCCCCAAGTGGGCTTATAGGCATGAACCACTGTACCTAGTCTTAATTTTTTTTTTAGTTGACTAAAAAGTTACCAACTAAAAATATAAGACAACTTGGAAGATATAAGACAGTCTTTTTCTATTGTCCCTGGACCACCTGAATCAGAATGAGATATTTTAAAAAAATGTAACTAAGGCTCCTTGAGTGTTTATTTATAATTTATTTGAGACAGAGTCTTATTCTGTCACCCAGGCTGGAGTGTAGTGGTACAGTCTTCACTCACTACAACCTCCACCTCCTGGGCTGCAGCAATTCTACCTCAGCCTCTCTAGTAGCTGGGACTACAGGCACATGCCACCACACCTGTCTAATTTTTTGTATATATATATATATATATTTAGTAGTGACAGGGTTTAACCATGTTGCCCAGGCTGGTCTGGAACCCTGAGCTCAAGTGATCTGCCTGCTTTGGCCTCCCCAGAGTGCTGGGATTAGAGGCATGAGCTACCACCCCAGTCTCCTTGAGTGATTTTAAAAGATGCTTTTGGGCAGTCTCAAAACCATTGGAATAAACATCTTTTTCTTTTTTTTTCTTTTTTAAGGAAAAAACTAAAAACCCATTAAATGGAAATGGAATAAACATCTTTTTCTAAGGTAATCTTTGAAACATGTCCATTTGGAGATTTATATTCCTAAAAATCAGTGTTTACTTTTAAATCATATTCTGGTTATCTATTGCTGTGTGACCAACCTAATATTTAGTAACTTAAAACAACTATTTTATTTACTTAGAGACAGTCTTGTTCTGTTGCCCAGGCTGTAGTGCAGAAGCATGATCTTGGCTCACTGCAACTTCTACCTGCTGGGTTCAAGCAATTCTCCTGCCTCAGCCTCCTGAGTAGTTGGGACTACAGGGATGTGCCACTACGCCTGGCTAATTTTTATGTTCCCAAGTTGGCCAGGCTGGTCTTGAATTCCTGACCCCAAGTGATCTGCCTGCCTCGGCCTCCCAAAGTGCCAGGATTACAGGCATGAGCCACTGTGCTCGGCCTGATAGAGCTTTTTTGAAGGACAAAGTAGTAAGGTATTTCAGAATTTAAAAAATACATATAGTTTGATTTAGCATTTTTACATCTAGGAATATCTTCTAAGGAATGAGAGGATAAGCACACAAAGTTATATGAACAAAGATGTTGTTTCCTGTGTTTTTATCAGAACATAGGAAAAGTGAAAAATAATGTATGTTGGCTATGTAAAATACCGTTTTTGTATTTTTTTTGGTAGAGATGAGGTTTTACCACGTGGCACAGGCTGGTCTTGAACTCCTGAGTTTAAGCTCTCCACCCACCGTGGCCTCCCAAGGTGCTGGGATTACAGACATGAGGCATTGTGGTGCCTGGCCAATACTGTTATTAAAATGTAATGATAGCTAGCATATATAAAGTGCTTAATAGATACCAGGACTGTCTGGGTGCAGTGGCCCATGCCTGTAATTCCAGCATTTTGGGAGGCCGAGGCGGGTGGATTGCCTGAGGTCAGAGGTTCTAGACCAGTCTGGACAACATGGTGAAACCCTGCCTCTACTAAAAATACAAAAGAATTAGCCAGGCATGGTGGTGTGCGCCTGTAATCCCAGCTACTCAGGAGGCTGAGGCCAGGAAAGTGCTTGAACCAGGGAGGTGGAGATTGCAGGGAGCCGAGATTGCGTCACTGCAGTGCAGCCTGGGCGACAGAGTGAGATTCTGACTCAAAAAAAAAAAAACAAAAACCAACCAAACAAAACCCCACACATATGTATATGCTAGGATTATTGTAAGTATTTTATATATATTAAGTCATTTATTTACAACTCTGTGAGATATATACTAGGGGACAGAGAGCACAACTATTAAGTGGTAGGAAGGGGATATGAACACTGTCAATTCTGCTCTGAACTTGAACCATCTTTAGTAGAATCTAAGCCAGGAGTTGGTAAACTATGGCCTGCATGATTTGTGGATATGCATCTGTGTAGTCATACAGGGACCCACCCTGAGAAAGGCCCTTGTGCTTGGTTTAATGCTCTGCTGTTACTATCTTGAAATTCTTAATAACTTTTAAACAAGAGGCTCCATTGTTTTTCTTTGTTTCTTTTTTTTTTTGCAATAGTCCCTGCAAATTATATCATTTCTGCATGTGAGCTGTTTTTACATTTTCAAAAGTTAAATAATTTCATGACACATGAAAATTATATAAAATTTCAGTGCCTGTAAATAAAGTTTTATTGAATATTGCCATGCTTATTTATTTACATATTGTGTATGGTTGCTTTTTTTGCTACAATGGCAGAGTTGAGTAGTTGTAACAGGGACTGTATGGGCTGAAAAACTTAAAATATTTACAATTTGATTTTTTTTTGAGACAGAATCTCAGTTTGTTGTCTGGGTTGGAGTGCAGTGATGTGATTGCATCTCACTGCAACCTCTGCCTCACAGGTTCAAGCTATTTTCATGCCTCAGGCTCCCAAGTAGCTAGAATTACAGATGTGTGCCACCACACCCGGCTAAGCTTTGTATTTTTAGTAGAGACGGGGCTTCACCATGTTGGCCAGGCGGGTCTTGAACTTCTGACCTCAGGTGATCCACCTGCCTCAGTCTCCCAAAGTGCTGGGATTACAGGTGTGAGCCACCGCACCTGGCCTTACAATTTGTTTTTCACAGAAAGTTTGCCAACTCCTGGTCTAAACCACTGCACTATTTCTGCCTTTTGTAAAAGAATGAGGTTATAGATTTCAATTTATATAGATGATGTTCATGACATAAGTGAAAGAAAAAGTAGATTATACAATATAATTAGAATGCATAATAAGGCACTGCATCTGTCACAGGGGATATTTATTAAAAACTCTGGAAAGACTATTCACATTTTATTTGTGGGAAATGGAAAATTGACTTTTCCTTTTTTTTGTTTTTTTGAGACAGAGTCTCATTCTCTTTCCCAGGCTGGAGTTCAGTGGTGCGATCTCGGCTCACTGCAACCTCCCCGTCCCAGATGCAAGCGATTCTCCTGCCTCAGGCTCCCCAGTAGCTGGGATTACAGGCGTGCGCCACCAAACCCAGCTAATTTTTGTATTTTGAGTAGAGATGGAGTTTCACCATGTTTGCCAGGCTGGTCTCAAACTCCTGACCTCAGATGATCCGCTCTCCTCGGCCTCCTAAAGTGTTGAGATTACAGGTGGGAGTGATTGCGCCTGGCCAAAAGATTTGTACAGTGAACAAATCCAAGAAAGGATTGTACAATGATTATACTTGTCTAACCTTCATCTGGGGTTACCAGTTGTTAATATTTTGGCACATTTGCTTTATGTGTGTCTCTCTCTATCTTACACACATGTATACATAGGTATAGAAAATACATCTCACATGTATATTCTTTTTCCTGAATCATTTGAAAGTTTGAGATGCATCTCCAAAAAATAAGGACATTCTCCTACATAACTGCATTTATAACACTGATAGTAATTTCATGTTGAAATGTTCCCAGTTGTACTTGTTATGTTCTTTATAACTAGTTTCACTAGTTTTACTCCTTTGATTCAGTATTCCACCAAGGTTAATGCAGTGGGTTGCTTTTTCATTACCTTTAGCCAACTGTACATTCCTGATTATTTTAATTCATCATATCTCATTGGAATGATTTAAAAATTATGAAAAATTTGGATTATGATGGAGCCTAGGAGAAGTCTCAGTCATATCTGAGGCATTGATTTGAATAAGGGTCAAATCATGCAAGATATTTTATGTCATGTTAAGGATTTTGGGGGATCATCATAGAAAACATAGTGGGAAGCTCTTAGAGATATGACATGTTCAGATTTGCATAGTACATATGACATTGACTTTTAGCCTGGGCAACATGGCAAGACTTTACGATAAATTTAAAAAAATAAAAATTAGCCAGGTGTGGCAGTGCATGCCTGTAGTCCTAGCAACTTGGGAGGCTGGTGCAAGAGAATCGCTTTTGAGGCTGCAGTGAACTGTGATTAACTCACTGCACTCCAACCTGGGCAACAGAGCAAGCCTCCATCTCTAAATAAAAAACAAAATAAAATTGACTTTTCAGTCGAAATATTTTAGCATGTCTCAATAAAGAACAAAAAGATACAACCTTGAGGAAAACTAAGTGTAAAAATACATTCAGAAACAATAAGGGGAAGTCAGTCATGAGTGAGTTTGAGACATTATTAAGGAATTTTTATGTGTGTGTGATAATGATAAAGAGGTTCTTTTAAAAATCTTATCTGTTAAAGATCAATCAAATACAGCATCTAGGATGTGCTTTAAAATACATCGGTTAAAAAGGGACAGGACTATACGAAGCAGGAAGGGCAAAGTTCTAATTGAAACTAGGTGATGGGTACAAGGGAGGGCATTATACACTTCTCTATTTTTGTGTTTGATTCATTTCATAAGAGGTTAAATATATAACGTCTGATATCTCATTTTTTTTTGATACACAAAAAATGAACTGGAAGGTTAACTTGTATATGAAAGTTGTCTGGTATCTAAAACTTCTGTTTTGGATATAACAGAAGAGCAGAAGTATTCTTTATATACTAGTGTCAAGATAACAAAGGAACTTATTTCTAAGTATTTGGTTAGGAAAATAATTCATAGCAAGAATAACTTACATATTTCTGAGTCTCTTGGAAGGAACACATTTTAAGGTTTTAAGAATTTTTCCAGGTGAAGTATGCAAGAAAATTAAAAAATCATGTTCTTACAATATTCATGTAAAAACTCTACTCTTTTAGGTATGGCAGAAAGCTAACTATGACAATAGAAAACTGTACAAATTACAAAACAGATTCAAACCACCACTCACAATTGTGCAACTATTGTACAGATTTCTTGCTTATCAATCAGCTATTGTGTAAGTAGTATGTCATCTTTCCTATGACTACAGCACTAATACATTACTAGTACTGCTTTCCTATATTCCAATGGATATAAACAATGGCATCTCTTCTGGTTTGAACCCAGCAGCTGTATCCTGGTGACAGGTGCTAGTAGCAATCATTGAAGTAAAAGTAAGACACTGTTATGAAGGTAGAATTTGATTCTAAGAAAGATAATGGATGACTTTGTGTCAAGACCTTTGCCTTCTATATTAGGAATATTTTCATTTGGTTTATTTCAATGTTTATTACATTATTTGAGAAGTCTAATAGGTGATGCACATCAAAATCACCTGAGGAGCTTTTTCCAGAATGCCTTTGTTTGGACTTGCCCCAGACCTAATGAATGAGAACTTCTGGAGGCAAATAGGACTCAGGCATAGATACTTTCAAAATGCTGTCTAGGTGATTCTGATGTGAATCTTTAAGGACCACCATTCTAAAGTTCTCAGAATTCTCAGAATGAATGACATATAATTCATTACATATAAACAGATAATAATAAAGCACAATAATTTTTAGTCTTTTCCCTTTCTTTAACCTAATGGTTAAAAAGGCCAGGCATAGTTTTCCATTGGCTCTCTATAACCCTATTTCTTATTCTATTACTACAGAGCAAGTAAATCATTCAAAATTGCAATAGGGCTGGGTGGGTGGCTCATGCCTGTAATCCCAGCCCTCTAGGAGTCTGAGGCAGGCGGATCACTTGAGGTCAGGAGTTGGAGACCAGCCCGGCCAACATGGTGAAACCCTGTCTCTACTAAAAATACAAAAAATTAGGTGGGCGTGGTGGCGCATGCCTGTAATCCCAGCTACTCAGGAGGCTGAGGCAGGAGAATCGCTTGAACCTGGGAGGTGGAGATTGCAGTGAGCTGAGATGGCACCACTGCACTCCAGCCTGGAGGAGAGAGCAAGACTTGGTCTCCAAAACAAAGAATTGCAATGGGATAGTGGTTAAAATGTTTCTAGCAGGAAAGTGATATGATAACATTTGTATTCCAGTAACAAATTATTAGTAACTATTAGTAACAAAAATGGTCCTTCCCCGTGGCTCAAGCCTATAATCCTAGCACTTTGGGAGGTTGAGGTGGGCTAATCACTTGAGTCCATGAGTTCAAGAGCAGCCTGGGCAACATGGCAAAACCCCATCTCAACACAAAATACAAAAATTAGCTGGCTGTGGTGGCACACACCTGTAGTCCCAGCTACTCAGGAAACTGGGGCAGAAGGATTGCTTGGGCCTAGAAGGCAGAGGTTGCAGTGAGCACAGATTGAACAACTGCACTCCAGCCTGGGTGATAGAGTGAGACTATGTCTCAAAAAAAATCAAAATTATTGTGTCACACCCTAAACTGACCTCAGTAACAAATCCACTATGGACAGCCTCATCATAGTTTGTTTTGAGATAATCTGTCCAACCCACTGCTACCTACTGTTACATTATATTATCAGTAGTTCCCTGTGATACTAATTTCATCATTTTTACTTTTATACACAAAAATTCTCACTATCTTTACATTTCCTTTAAACTTTGCTAAGGCCTTCTAATTTACTTCCTCTGGTGTGTCTTGTATTTTCTAATAAAATTGTCTTTCATGTCACCGAAACATTGCCATAGTGACCACTTCAAACATTTATATGTATTATAACTTCAGTTGGCAAGCCCCTGCTTTTTTTCTTGTCTTTAAAAAAAATTTTGAAGCTTTATTTTTTCTTGTAAAAGTTTTAAAAACAATTTGTTAGTTGGAAAAATAATAAAATACAAACATTTAAAATAAATTCTAAGTAGTATTAACTTAGTGTTTGATTTGGGATGTAAATATGCTAATACATTTTTCTGTCATGAATGGGATCAGGTTTTATTTAGTCTTCTGCACTTGGATTTTTTTTCACTGACCAATACAATATTCATCTTTCTTTGTTATCAATGTATTTATATCTGCCTTATTCTTTTAAATGGCTGCACATTAATTATTGAATGGCTGTACTGTAATTTGATTAATCAGTCCCTTGATGGGTTTTTCATTTTTAGTTGACTTACTTTTTTTCTATAAACTTCCCTCTATACTCCTGTTATATTTGCCTTGTTGTATCTGTAGCGTAAATACCTAAAAGGGTCATAATAACTTGGTTCAAAGAGGATATACACTTAAAATTCTAGATGTTCCCAAACTTTTCTCCGTTAAAAGAAGAAAATGAGGGAGATCTAGTTCAACTAAATATACTATCTTTCTTTTCTGAGTGTGCATTATCATAAAGAAAGTTATTTTTGTCATTATTTTAAAAATTATTTTATAGCCAGGGTCTTGCATTGTCACCTAGGCTGGAGTGCGGTAGTGAGATCATGGCTCACTGTAGCCTTGAACTCTTGGGCTCAAGTGATCCACCCACTTCATCTTCCTGAGTAACTGGGTCTATTGGCATGCACCACTGTGCTTGACTAATTTAAAAAATTTTTTGTAAAGGTGGGTCTTGCTAAGTTGTCCAGGCTGGTCTCGACCTCCTGAACTCAAGTACTAATCCTCCTGCCTGGGCCTTCCAAAGTGCTAGGATTATAGTCATGAGCAACAGCGCCTGACTGTCTCTTTTATTTTTGAAATAGAATTTTAAATTGAGAATGGTTAATTTTATCAAATGCTTTTTTTTTTTTTTTAAATCTGAGACAGTCTACATCACGTAGGCTACAGTGGAGTGGTGCAGTCAGTCTTGACTCACTGTGACTTTTGCCTCCTGCATTCAAGCAGTTCTCATGCCTCAGCCTCTCTAGTAGCTGGAATTACAGGCACACGCCACCACGCCTGGCTAATTTTTATTTTTGCATTTTAGTAGAGACGAGGTTTCACCAAGTTGGCCAGGCTAGTCTCAAACTCCTGACCTCAGGTGATCTGCCCGAGGTGCTGGGATTACAGGCGTGAGCCATCGTGCCTGGCCTGCTATGGTGGTTTCTGATCAATGTATTACTTTGATAACTCCCCGCTGCATAATATGAAGCAAAGACCATAAAACATCTTAATAAAAGTTTTTGGTTTTTTGAGATAGGGTCTCACTGTGTTGCCTATGCTGGAGTGCAGTGGCACAATCTCAGCTCACTACAGCCTCTACCTCCAGAGCTCAAGCGATCCTCCTGCCTCAGTCTCCTGAGTACCTGTGCACCACCATGCCTGGCTAATTTTTTTTGTATTTTTGGTAGTCTGGGTTTCACCACGTTGTTCAAGCTTGTCTCAAACTTCTGAGCTCAAGTGATTTGCCCACCTTGGCTTCAGAAAGTGCTGGGATTACAGGCTTGAGCCATTGTGCCCGGCCAGACTTAATTAATGTAATCTTCATTTCTGCATTTCCCATTCTAGCAATAATGAACTAATTGTTGGGGATGAAATGGGGAATGTGTGTGACCTTCCTTAGTAAAAAATAAATCTCAACATTTCTAGCACCCGGACAATATTCTGTGTTCTAATCCTGTCATTAATTTGCTGTCATATTGACCTATCTACTTTACATCTGATTTATTATCTATAAAAATCCAAATAATATCATTGGCTGGGTGTGGTGTCTCATGCCGACATTTTGGGAGGCTGAGGCAGGAGGATCACTTGAGGCCAGGAGTTTTAAGACCAGCCTGGTCTACAAAGCAAGACTCTATCTCATTAAAAAACAAGAAGAAAAGAAAAATAAAATTACCTACCCCACTTCTCTCAAAGAAGTTTTGTTTCTTGTTTATTGTTTTTTGAGAGAAGTTCTCACTCTGTCACCCAGGCTGTAGGGCAGTGGCATGATCATGACTCACTGTAGGCTCAACCTCTCAGGCTTAAGCAATATTCCCACCTCAGCTTCCTATCTAGGACTACAGGCATGTGTCACCACGCCTGGCTGACTTTGTTTTTTTTTTTTTTTTTTTTTTTGTAGAGGTGAGGTCTCAGTGTGTTGCCCAGACTGATTTTGAACTCCTGGCCTCAGTCCTCCCACCTCAGCCTCCCTAAGTGCTGGGATTGCAGATATGAGTCACTATGGCCTCAAAGAAGTTTTGAGAACCCTAAAATCTAAGCTGGGAGACATTGGAGAAATAATCCGTTTTAACTTTTCATTTTAAAAATAGAGAAATCAATTCCACTAAAGTACTTGAAAGGAATTTTATAAATACAAAAGAAGAAAATACTACAAATAATTAGGCCAGGTGTGGTGGCTTATGCCTGCAGTCCCAGCACTTTGGGAAGCTGAGGTGGGCAGATCACCTGAGGTCAAGAGTTTGAGACCAGCCTCGCCTACATGGTGAAACCCTGCCTCTACTGAAAATATAAAAATTAGCTGGGTGTGGTTGCGGGTGACTGTAATCCTAGCTATGAGGGAGGCTGAGGTAGGAGAATTCCTTGAACCTGGGAGGCAGTGGTAGAGGTTGCAGTGAGCTGAGATTGTGCCACTGCACTCCAGCCTGGGTGACAGAGAGAGATTCTTGTCTCAAAAAAAGAATTAGCTGGGCATGGTGGTACCCTCCTGTAGTCTCAGCTACTTGAGAGGCTGAGGTATGAGTATCCCTTGAGCCTAGGAGTTTGTGTTTCAGTGAGCTATGATTGCATCACTGCATTCCAGCCTGGATGATAGAGCAAGACCCTGTAAAGAAGAAGGAAAAAAAGGAAGGAAGCAAAGAAGTAAAAAAGTGATTCTTCAGTTTGATCCCAGGAGTTTGAAGTTGCAGTGGGCTGTGATCATGCCACTACACTGGCCTGAGCAGCAGAGAGAGACCCTGTCTCAAAAAAACAAAAAGGATTTATTATGATTAGCATTATCAACAAGTCATTAATTTTGATCATGAGTCTTTGAAAGGGTATCCAAATGCCCAAAAGAAGGAAAAGCAACACAGTTATCCTCTTCACCCCAAAGTCAACACAAAAGTCATTCCAAATAGTTCACCTCTGAATAAATTTTCATTATCTATCATAAAGTGTTTCAGATTTAGTGAGATTCCTCTTAAAGGCATGTTTTTGTGGCATGTCATTTTTTTCTCCCTGGGAAAATAAATATATGTCAGTTTGTTAGACAAATCAGTATTTCAGAGTTAAGTAGTAAGTGACTTTTTTTTTTGACAGAGTCTTGGTCTGTTGCCCAGGCTGAAGTGCAGTGGTGCAATCTTGGCTCACTGCAGCCTTCGCTTTCTGGGTTCAAGTGATTCTTTCATCTCAGCTTCCCAAGTAGCTGGGATTGCAGACACAGGCCACCACACCTGGGTAATTTTTGTATTTTTAGTAGAGATGGGGTTTTACCCTCTTGTCCAAGGTATTCTCGAACTATTAACCTCAAGCTGTCTGCCCGCCTTGGCCTCCCAAAGTGCTGGGATTACAGGCATGAGTCACTGAACCCAGCTGTGACTTAGAGCTTTTTTATGGCAGGTGGACTCTGAGTGGAGTAATTCAAAATAATTTAAAAGGCCTCTGAGCTTGTTTATACATTAAAGTTAGGAACTTTACCATATACCAGTAGGCAGATAGGAAATAAGTAGAGGTGAAATTCCATTTATGTTAATAACAAAAGATAGAAATGAAATTAACATAAAATGTATAGGAGTTTATAATTTATAAACCAACTATAAAACTTGACAAAAAGGAAGAATGTGAATAAGGAATCTTATCTGTTGCATGAAGACTCAACATTACAAAAGTATAAATTTTTCCTAATTTAATTTATAAATATAAATTCGATGTCAATAATTTTAAAGTTTATATAAAAGAACAAAAATGTGAGACTAGCCAAGAAGATTTTGAAAAAGCAATGAGGACACTTTCTTATATCAAACTTTAAAATGTATTGTTGAAGTATAGAGATTGATTCTAGAACAGACAAATGAAAGGAACAGAATTTTTAAAAATCCAAAGACAGACCCCAGTGTATATAAGACTTTAGAGAACAGTGAGGGTACTATTTAAAATCAAGGGGATAGTTACTGGATAAAGAATGAGATATAACTGTTTGCGTAGGATACATACATTTCCCTAGAACAAATTGTAGATGGAGTAATGCTTTAGATGTTAAAATTGAAGCTGTGAATATAATACTGGAAAATATACATGAAAATGTATGCTAACTTGGGATCTGGACAGTCTTTTCTTTCTTTCTTTTTTTCTTTTCTTTCTTTCTCTTTCTTTCCTTTCTTTCTTTCTTTCTTTCTTTCTTTTTCTTTCTTTCTTTCTTTCTTTTCTTTCTTTTTTCTTTTCTTTTCTTTTCTTTCTTTGCAACGTCTGCCTCCCAAGTTCAAGCGATTCCCCTGCCTCAGCCTCCCAAGTAGCTGGAATTACAGGCATGAGCCACTATGCCCGGCTAATATTTTGTATTTTAGTAGAGATGGGGTTTCACCACGTTGGCCAGGATGGTCTCCTAACCTTGTGATCTGCCTGCCTCAGCCTCCCAAAGTGCTGGGATTACAGGCATGAGCGACCACACTCGGCCCAGGACAGGCTTTCTAAGCATGATACCAAAGACAAAAGCCTTGAAATAGATTTTACTATATAAAAATATTATCCCTCCCCCCGGCTGGTCTGAAGGTAGTCAGTATTCTGTTGATTGTTCAGTCAATTACAGATTGATCTCCATGTTCTGCTCTTTCCCGTTTTCTCACTACTGCATTTAACTAGTCTTAAAAAAATTACTTTTCCCCCAATAAGTGAAAGGTAGGAAAATATTTGAAAATATGTGAAAGAAGTTTCAAATGCTATATATTTGGAGAGTATTGAAAAATGTCCTGCAATTTCAGTTGAATGTAATGTTGAGTATAGGCGGATCTACCGAGACAGAAAGTAGATTAATGGTTGCCTAGGGCTGGGAGCAGGGAAAGAGGTAATGGGAAGTGACTGCTAATGGTTATGGGATTTCTTTTTGGGATGATGAGATGTTCTAAAATTAGATTGGGGTGATGGGTGCACAACTCTGAATATATTAAAAACTATTGAATTGTATACTTCAAATGGATATGGTATTTGAATTTTGTCACAATAAGGCAGCTAAACATTTTTTTATGCTGATACTACCTCAGTAGAAAATGGGCAAATATCATAAAGGAAATTGAAGAAAAGAGAAATGGAAAACAGAATACAGTGTATTGCAAGCATCTCCACGTTATTATATAGTGTCTCAATATTTTGAATAGTGCCATATATAATATTTAGAGGGTGGTACTCACTACAAAACGCTTTTATAGGACAATGTTTTTATCTGGACTTACTGGTTATTTCTTTAATAGTTAAGCAATTATTAGAAACAATCTTGATGATGCATTTTAAGGCAGACTGAGCAAGGACCTGAAACAATTAATGGCAAATTAATAGGGCAGCTTCTTGGCCTAGGCGTGGTGGCTCATGCCTGTAATCCCAGCACTTTGGGGCACAATGGTGGGAGGATTGCTTGAAGCAAGGAGTTTGAGACCAGACTGGGCAACATAACCAGACCTGTTTCTACAAAAATTAAAAAGTTAGCTGGGTGTGGAGGCATGTGGCTGTAGTCCCAGCTACTTGGGAGGCTGAGGTGTGAGGTTGAAGAATCACTTTAGCCTTGAAGTTTGAGGCTGCAATGAGCTGTGATGGTACCACTGCATTCCTGCCCTGGCGAGAACAATAAAACATAGTAGTTTCTTCCTTTTTGAAGGAAATTCTGCCTTTTAATCCTTTGAGCTAGGTTTTGGAGCTCTAATGGTGAGCAAGACTCCTGTCTCTGCCCTCATGTAGCTTGTCATTTTGGAATTACTGAAAAGCAAATGGACACTTAAATTACAGTGTAACTGATATAATTTAAGTGAATCCTGGGAACTATTGGAGAAGATAAGAAAGATCTCTGTTTTGAATAGGTAAGGAAAACTTCCCAAGGTGAGCAATATTTAAATTGACAGGTAAAAGACAAATTGGGAATTATCAAGGTGAAGTACAGTTTTAAGAGGAGAAAAGGGTTTCTGGCAGAGAGAACTGTTAAGTTCAAAGGCCCAAAGATAGGAAAAGAGTATAGAATGTGGAGGATGGAGGCATTTTAAATAAGGGTCAGATCATGGGCTTTTGAGTCACATTAAGTACTGTAACCTGAGGATAGTGGAGTGCCATAAAAAAATATTAAGTAGTAGGTGACAGTATCTTTTTTTTTTCTTTTTTGAGGCAGAATCTCACTCTGTCACCCAGGCTGGAGTGCACTTGTAGCTCACTGCAACCTTGAACTCCCCGACTTAAGTGATCCTCCCACCTCAGCCTCCTGAATAGCTGGGACTACAGGTGCATACCACCAAGCCTGGCTAATTTTTAATTTTTTTTGTAGAGATGGAGTTTCCATATGTTGTCCAGGCTGTCCTTGAACTCCTGGGCTCAAGCGATCCTCCTACCTTGGCCTCCCAAAGTGCTAGGGTTACAGGTGTGAGCCACTGTACCCAGCTGGTTACGGTTTCACAATCATATTTATGCTTGTTAAAGAACATGATACTTGTAGGGTGTCAATGTAATTAACTTCATTGGAGCAGGAGAGTCCTTTAGAAGGCAATTGCTGTAATCCAGGTAAGAAGTGATGGTCTACTTTTGGTTGTTAGTGGAGATAAGAGTGAGATAGCATCAAGGTATTTAGGGAGGTAGAATAATAATAGGATGTCGTGACTGCTTGGATATGGGGCATGAGGAAGAAGGAATTCAGGATGATGTCTAGATTTATATCTTGAGCAACTGTGAAATGGTGTTGCTGCTCACAGAGAAATATTTCTGAAGAATTTGATGCCATGGAAAAGGATGAATAATATTCCATTATATGCATATGTTGTGTTTCACTTACCCATTTTTCTGTTGGTAGACACTTGAATTGCTTCCATGTTTTATCTATTGTGAATAATGTGGCTGTGAACATGGGCATACAAATATCTCTTTGATACCCAGCTTTGATTTTTTTTGAGTATATACTCAGATGTGGAATAGCTAGGTCACTCGGTAGTTCTATTTTAATTTTTTGAGGTGTTGCCGTAGTGCTTTCCACAATAGTGGGACCAAATTACATTCCCACCAATGGTGCACAAGGGATCCAGTGACCCCACCACTTCTTGACACTTGTTATTTTTTTTTAGTAAGCATCCTAATGGGTGTGAGATGGTTTCTTAGTCTGTTCCTGCATCAGTAACAAAATAGCGCCAACTAGATAATTTATAAATAATATAGGCTGGGTGTGGTGGCTCACTCCTGTAATCCCAGCACTTTGGGAAGCGGAGGCAGGTGGATCATGAGGTCAGGAGATTGAGATCATTCTACGGTGAAACCCCGCCTTTACTAAAAATACAAAAAATTAGCCGGATGCGGTAGTCGGCGTCTGTAGTCCCAGCTACTTGGGAGGCTGAGGCAGGAGAATTGCTTGAACCTGGAAGGGGGAGGTTGCAGTGAGCCGAGATTGCGCCACTGCACTCCAGTCTGGGCTACAAGAATGAAACTCTGTCTCCAAAAAAAAAAAAAAAAAAAATTATTTCTCACAGTTCTGGAGCTGGGAAGTCCAAGATAAAGATGCCAGCAGATTAGTGTCTGGTGAAGGCCAGTTATCTCTGCTTTCAAATGGCACCTTGATGATGTGTCCTCATGTGGCAGAAAGGCAAAAAAGGGAGCATTAGGACATGTTCTTCAACCTCTTTTACAAGAGCACTAATCCATTCATGAAGGCGGAGCTCTCATGTCTTAATCACTTCCTCAAAGGCCCCACCTCTTCATACTGTGACAATGGAGATCAAGTTTCAACATGAATTTTGGAGAGACAAAAGCATTCAAATCATAGCAGGTAGTATCTGGTAGTTTTGATTTGCACTTCCCTAGTGATTGGTGATGTTGAGCATCTTTTCGTGTGCTGATTGGCCATATGTGTATCGTCTTTGGAGAAATGTCTGTTCAGATCCTTTGCCCATTCTTGTATCATGTTGTTTCTGTCTTTGTTGTTGAGTTTTGGGAGTTCTCTGTATATTCTGGCTATTAATCCCTTACCAGATGATTGGCAAATATTTTCTCCCATTCTGTGGATGGATTTTTTACTGTGTCTTTTGATACACAAAATTTTTCAGTTTCATAAAGTGCAATTTGTCTATTGTCATTTGTTGCTTGTGCTTTTGGTATCATATCCAATAAATCATTAACAAATTCAGTGTCATAAAGCTTTTACCCTATGTTTTCTTTTAAAAGTTTTATAGTTTCAGATCTTAACATTTCAGTCATGGATCTCTTCTGAGTTAATTTTTGTATGTGGTGTTAGGTAAGGGTCTTCATTCTTTTGCATGTGGATATCCAGTTTTACAGGCACCATTTGTTGAAAGGACTGTCTTTTCCCCATTGAATAGTAGTGACACTCTTGACAAAAATCATTTAACTCTATATATGAGGGTTGATTCTGGACTGTGTTCTAATGACCCACCTTATAAAAAAAGCCAAGGGCGGTAGCTATAGGACAAATAATATTTAAGCATCTAAGTCAGTTTATCAGTCTGTAAAAATTTTAGTAGTTTACATTTCTTTCTTTTTGAATTCTGTTAAATACAACATATTTTGAACTCGTGGTGTGTCTTAGTTTATACTTCCTTGGAAGGGTCATACTTACTAGTTTTATGGTGGTAAGTACATAACTAACTGTCAACGCTGTCAGCAGACTTATTCAGATCCAGTCAACTTAAAGTGGTAAAATCTAGGGCCAAGAGTATAGGCATATGAAATATTTACTCAAAATACAAACTATCTGGAAGAAAAGGAGAACTGAGTGATCAAACCTGTAGCTTAGAAGAAAAAAAGAAGGCTCACCCCTGTAAACTCAGCACTTTGGGAGGTCAGGATGGGAGGATCACTTGAGGCTGGGATTTTTAGTTCTCTCAATCTGTTGTTTTGGGATGAATAGTTTTCTGTTATTTAGTTGGTAATATTAGGTATCACCAGGAATGCTCATCTGTGATGCTATAGAGATCAACAGATGTTCTAATGAGTATCCACGGTACCTGTGGTCCTTTCCTAGCCATGGTAAATCAGTGGATTATATCTAGTGATAAACTATGAAATATAAATAAATACCCAGCCTGAGTACATATATGACTGAAGTTTTATAGTCTACCACTTAAATTACACAATCTCCTTGGGAATATGAGAATATTTAAATAAGAGGCTGAGGACTTACTGATAGAAAATAAATGTTGAAATATAAAGATTCTTGACTCTTTTATTTTTTTATTTTTGAATACAGAGTCTTGCTTTGTCACCCAGGGTTGAGTGCAGTGGTGTGATCTCAGGTCACTGCAACCTCCGCCTTCCAGGTTCAAGTGATTCTTCTACCTGAGCCTCCCGAGTAGCTGGAACTACAGTCGTGTACCAGCTAATTAAAAATTAGCCTGGCTAATTTTTGTATTTTTTGTTTTGTTTTGTTTTGGAGATGGAGACTAGCTCTGTTGACCAGGCTGGAGTGGAGTGGTATGATTTCTGCTCACTGCAATCTCCGCCTCCTGGGTTCAAGTGATTCTCCTGCCTCAGCCTCCTGAGTAGCTGGGATTACAGGTGTGCACCACCACGCCCAGCTAATTTTTGTATTTTTAGTAGAGACGGGGTTTCACCATATTGGCCAGGCTGGTCTCAAATTCCTGACCTCATGATCTACCCACCTTGCCCTCCCAAAGTGCTGAGATTACAGGTGTGAGCCACTGCGCCTGGCCTAAGATCTGTTCGTTTAAAAGTGTGTAACACCTCTCCCTGCCTCTGGCTCCTGCTCCAGCCATGTAAGAGGTATTTGCTTCCTCTTTGCTTTCTGCCATGATTTTGTTTCCTGAGGCCTCCCCAGAAGCCAGCATCATGCTTCCTATACAGCCTGCAGAACCATGAGCCCAATAAACCTCTTTTCTTTACAAATTACCCAGTCTCACGTATTTCTTTATAGCAGTGCAAGAATAGACTAATATATCATCCTTAACAGGTTAATGAAATTAATTGGAAGTGATTAGGGTTGTCTGTGTGTTCCTTTAATTTTGAGAGTTCATCGTCAAAGAGTAACAGTAACCATAGCCATACAAAATGAACCATAGAGTGAAATACAATCAATCCTAATTTTATAGAAAGAAAAGAAAGCACAGATCTTGATCTGTCTGTACCTTGACTCATGGAGAGTGAGAGCTAAATTAGCAGTCCTTGTATTTGTAGGAGTTAGACTATGTTTAATATAGGTGGCAATAGGCTGGGTGCGGTGGCTCACGCCTGTAGTCCCAGCACTTTGGGAGGCTGGGGCGGGCAGATCACTTGAGATCAGGAGTTTGAGACCAGCCTGGCCAACATGGTGAAACCCTGTCTCTACTAAAAGTATACAAAAAAGTAGCCAGGTGTGGTGGTGCTCGCCTGTAGTTCTAGCTACTAGAGGCTGAGGCAGGAGAATTGCTTGAACCTGGGAAGCAGAGGTTGCAGTGAGCTGAGATTGCACCATTGCACTCCAGCCTGGGTGACAGAGTGAGGCTCTGCCCAAAAACAAAACACAAATATATATAATAATTACATAATTAAATTATATTTATATTACATAAATATATATATAAATATGTGTGTGTATATATACATACATATATCTATATGGCAATAGAACTTTTGCCTTAGCCTTCTGAGAAAGAACATGAAGATTTCTTTTTCATCCAACTGATTACCTTTAGCTTCCAGGAATGGGCTGAGAATGGAAAGGGGAGGCAGGGAATCTGGTTACTTACCTTTCTTGTTGAATGTTACAATGCATTTTCAGGGTTTCTAGTCGGGAACATTTTTATTCTCATGTGCTGCCTATAATTCAATAATTATATATTTCTGGGATATTTAAAAATACTTGATTAATTGCTTCCTTAGAAGCACATTTTTGGTTCATCAAAATATCAGGCCAGAAGTGTTTTCAATGTTTCTAAAATTGTTTTCCAGCTATTTTAATTTGACTTAAAACTGATGTTAATTCTTAGTCCTCTTAGTTGACCTGTCGGCAGCTTTTGACATACTTGATTACTCCTTATTTCTTGATAACACTTTGTTTTCACTTCCCTTCTCTATGACATTCTCTTGGTTTTCTTCTTAGTTTATGTATGTATGTATGTCTGTATATATGTTGCCTAGGCTGGTCTTGAACTCCTGGGCTCAAGTGATCCTTGTGCCTCAGCCTTCCAAAGTGCTGGCATTACAGGACTATGCCACCATGTGGGGCCTGGCTTTCTTCTTATGTTATCAGTTACTGCTTCTCAGATTCTTTTCCCCATTCCTTCTGTTCTTCCTGATCTTTAATATCGAAATGCCCCAAAGCTTAAATCGTCCTCTCTATCTTTACTTTCTTTTTAAAATAATGTCCAGTCTCATGGCTGCTGATACTATGTGCTTTTGATTCCTAAACTTATACCTCCAACTCAGACTTCTCTCCTAATCTGTATACTCCAGTGTACCCACCTATTTGAAGTCATCACTTGTATATCTAGTAAATATTTTGGAGTCAAGTTCAAAACTGAAGTATAGATCTTCTCTCCCTAAATCTGTTCTGCCTTCCCCATCTCGGTTGTAACTGTTTTTCTTTTGCTCCAGCCAGAAACTTTGAAATTATACTTGATTGCACATTTACCTGTACCTGGTATACTCATGCACATGCTTGCATGTCGCATCTAATTCATCAAGAAATGCTCTTGGCTATACATACAAAATATATCCAGAATCTTAGCATTTCTTACCACTGATTGGTGCTTACCTTGAGCCGTCTTCACCTTTCATCTGGATGACTGCTGTAGCCTCCTCACTAGTCTCTTTGCTTCTTCCTCTTTGGTTTCTTTGTAGTCTTCTCCACATAGCAGCCAGAAGGAGTCTTGACAAAATATGTTACAGCATGTTTCTTCTCTGCTGCAATTATTGCTATGGGCCTACAAGGTTCTGAATGTGATGGGGCTCTCCATTAGTTTTCTGACTTCTGCAACTCTCTCCCTTGCTTGTTCTGTTTCGGCCATACAGGCCTCCTTGGGATTGGACATTCCAGGAATGTTGCTTGGACATTCCAGGAATGTTGCATTGGTGGCTTTTTCTGCCTGTAACACCCTTGTGTGCGTGGTTCACTATGTTACTTCAGGTCTTTGGTCAAATGTCACTTTCTTGGTGAGGGCTATTTTGATCAATTTTAAATAGTAAAATTGTAGCTGTCCCTCTATTCCCTTATTTTGCTTTTCCTTTTTTCCCACAGCACTTATCACCTTATGGCATACCATCCAGTTGACTTTTGATGATGTTTGCTGTTTAAAGCTTGTCTTCCCCTTCAGAATATAAGCTCTAGGATGTCAAGGATCATTGTTTATTTTGTTGTTATATTCCAAACAATAGATATTTGCTGCTGTTTGTTGTTAGAGAAAAGGGAAATTTCTTCATTTTGCCAGAATTTTTCTAGGAATGATGTTTTTTTTTAAAAAAAAATAAATTTATAAAAATTTGCAAAATTTGCCTGTAATCTCAGCACTTTGGGAGGCCAAGGCAGGCGGATTACCTGAAGTTGGGAGTTCAAAACCAGCCTGATCAACATGGAGAAACCTTGTCTCTACTAAAAATACAAAATTAGCCGGGTGTAGTGGCGCATGCGTGTAATCCAAGCTACTTGGGAGGCTGAAGCAGGAGAATCACTTGAACATGGGAGGCGAAGGTTGTGGTGAGCTGAGACTGCTCCATTGCACTCCAGTCTGGGCAACAAGAGCAAAACTCCATCTCAAAAAAAAAAATTTTTTTTTTAAGTTGTTACTTTTAAACTTTTCCCTGCTTCTGATTAATATAACTTGTTTGATTCTTTGAGTGTTCAAGGATCCTGTCTGATCGTAAATTGAAGGCATTGAAGAAATCATGATAATGTAATTTTGTGCTGGTGGTAGAGTGAATATCTCCTTAGCTCCTGTCAAATATCTGTCAAGGCCTGTTTTAGAAGTCCAAATCTATAATATTCTAAAAGAGTATTACATTATAAAAATTTTCCATTTCTGTCAACTTAAAAAATTATATTTATCATAAAGGTTACATATAGATAGATAGGTACGACCTTGTATGCCCAAAGAAGAGTTTATCGTTTTTTCATTTTTACTTTAGTTTTGAGGTTTATGCAATTATGTGTATTTTTTTTCTGGAAACTTTTATAGTAGCATTTATATAAGGCTGGGGCTGGAGCAAGAGGGAATTGAAAAGTTACACATAAATACATGTATACTAAGATGCAGGTATAGAACCATTTTGAGTGACCCCCCAGGCCTCACGTAGCATAGTTGTTTTAAATGCTCCATTCATCCACCCATTCAACAAATGTTTACCCAGTAACTAGCTGAACTAGGGATAGCTACATGAATCATAGTGTCTGTTTTTGAGGCCTCTCAGTGTAGACGTAATGTCCAATAATTTAATTAACATTAGTAAATTGAATGTCAGGTACTCTATTTGAAGTAAGCAGAGTGCTCTGTGGAGATGTTGGAGGTGGGATGCTCATTGTGCTAAGGAGTAGAAGGCATCCCAGGTGGTTTATGGTGTGAAGATGATCTTTAAAACCCTGAACCTGTTTATTAGGCTCATAAATTTGTATTCGGCTTCCTCTTTACAGATCTTGTAAAATTTCTGGGGCTTAATGGAGATGAGATGCTGTGTAAAAATCCTTTCTTAAACACAGCTGCTTTACTTTCCTCTAATACTTCTGTCAAGTAACAATTTACTAAGGTTTCTCCCAATTCAAGATTCTGTGATTCTGGGGTTGTTGCTTTTCTCTTTGCATTTTGTATTACAGTCCTGTAGTCATCTTTGTTTTGGAGGCAGAGTTCACTCTGTTGCCCAAGCTGGAGTGCAGTGGCAAGACTGAGTGTTTGGTTCTTTACCTGCTGTGATTTGCAGGATGTTCTGTGCCCATGGATAACAGCCATGAAAGTAGGAATGTGGCAGGTTTCTGATTATAATGTAGTTAATTAATTAATTATAGAGATGGAGTCTTGCTATGCTATCCAGGCTGGTCTGAAACTCCTGGCCTCAAGCTGTCCTCTTGCCTTGGTCTCCCAAAGGATTACCAGTATTATAGGCATGAGCCACCTTGCTGGGCCTCTGATTCTAATTTTTGATAGTTTTGTCTGGGCCTGGCCCTAAATATCCCTACCATCTTGCTTCCTTCTCTCATTGAGGGTCTGCTTATATCTGATCTTTGAAATATTTGGTCGTTTTTTCAGTATTATCAGCCATGATGTTCATTCTTCATGGAAATCTCCTCTGCCCCTTTTATGAACCATGAAGTTTACAATGCACTTTTCTCCTTAAACGTATTGCCTATGACACTCTACTAAGAAGATAAACACCAAACTTAAACTGCTCTGGTTGCAAATGCGATTTTAACCCTTTAAACAGTGATAACTTTATTTTTCTATCATGTTGAAGCCTACCACAATGATAAGAATTCTTGGAAATGGAATGTTTTTGTAGAAAGTCAACTTTAAAAAGAAAGTTTTTTGTTTGTTTGTTTTTTGGTAGACTTTCTCCCCTTAACCCTCACTTTTCTCATTAATATAACCTTACCCCTTTTTATATGACCAGTGCCTTCATTCTAGTTTTACACCCTCTGTGGTGAAAACTGGAAGGGCCTATTAGCCATTTGTCACCAATAATTTATTGATTCCAACATAATAAATGGGCATGTCTTCTTCTTCCACCTTTTTCTTACGGTACAGTAGAATGATATTAACTGGCAGTGTAATTATAGTGCAGTTTCATCTACTTGAATATACTGACTCCCTGAACAAGAAATACAGGCTGTTAGAGGAGGAGGGTGAAATGGAAATATAGATTTCTAAGCTAGAACTGATTTTTTTTTTAAGTGAAAAAGAATAACTTCATATCTGATCACACTTAAAACATTGCTAGTATTTCCTTAGATTAGCTTTCTGTAAATAATGAATATTTGCCACTGCACATGTTAAAAATGACTGTATATAGCTACTATCTTTATGCAGAGCAAATTTGGAAGTGACTGTTGAAATCATATACCTATTAATATGAGAAGCTGAAGCCCCAGGAACAGAAGATTCTATAGACCTCTCCTCCCACCTCAAATTGTCTATGTAGGATGATTATCTGGATTGTGTGTGTGTGTGTGTGTGTGTGTGTGTGTGTGTGTGTGTATATATATATATATATATATGAATAAAATATATGTATAATCCCAAAGTGCTGGGATTATAGGCGTGAGCCACCACGCCCAGCAAACAGAGATGTTTAAGAAAGATTATTATTATGTAGCAAATATACAGTTGCTTCTTGGCCTTTTGGCTAAGATTAAGTGTAAATGTAAATTTAGAACTATAACCTTCCTTTGTATGGATTCTATATTGATTCTCCTCTGTTTTTAGGTTCTTAGAGGAGTTGGATAGAACCTACCTTGATAACTCTAGAAACCAAGTGGATTTTTAAACATTTCATCGTATTATATAATCATATATATGTAGTCTTCCAGACTAGATTGAAGTTAGGAAGTTAGGAGAAGACTCCAGTCTTTATTTGACATGTGTTTGATCTTTGGAAAGAGACAGCAGTATTTGAAATGTTTTTGTCTCTTTTTTCCAATAAGCATTTTGCACTCATAGAATTGTTATCTCTTAAAGGAAATTAGATTTGTTGTTTTAACTGACGATCTTCGGCCTGCTATAACTGTTTTTTGCCCCTTTTTCAGACTATTTCAAATTATGTTGGAAGTAATGTGATCTTATTACTGCTTTCTTCCCATGTGTTCCCATAATATGAAAACAAAAAGAGATTGTGTATTTTCTTTAACACTATATAAATAATCATAGCCGACATTCACTGATTACTAAGTGTGTTCACATGTATATTAAAATTTGTCATACATCTCTGGGAGAGACTTGTTTATCTGTATTTTATAGATAAAATTAAAACACAGAGAACTTGTTCATCATTACACAGCAAGTATAAGAAGTATAGTAGGGATTCAAACACCAGAAATTTGTTTTCTTTCCTTTCTTCCTTTCTTTCCTTTCTTTCCCTTCCTTCCCTTCTTTCCCTTTTTTCCCTTCCTTCCCTTCCTTCCTCCCTCTCTCCCTCCCTCCCTCTTTGCCTCCCTCTCTCCCTCCCTCTTGCTCTGTCACCCAGGCTAGAGGGCAGTGGTGCCATCTCAGCTCACTGCAACCTCTGCCTCCTGGATTCAAGCATTTCTCTGCCTCAGCCTCCTGAATAGCTGGAATTACAGGTATCTGCCACCACGCTCAGCTAATTTTTGTATTTTTAGTAGAGACAGGGTTTCACCATGCTGTCCAGGCTGGTCTCCAACTCCTGACCTTGTGATCTCCCCACCTTGGCCTCCCAAAGTGCTGGGATTACAGCCGTGAGCCGCCACGCCCAGCCCTTTTCTTCTTCTTTTTTTTTAAACTTCATTCTACTGTCTCTTAACATAAAGATGTTGTAGAGACCCAGCATAAAGGACTCAGGACTTAACCAAACAAAATAAGGGGTGTCCATTCACATTATACAATTATTTAATGGGGGATTTCTATTAAAAAGCAGATTTCCAGAGTGCGTGCTGTGTTTTCTGGTCAAAAACCCAGAGGGAGTCATCTGAGTGGTATAGGGCCTTTTCCTCACTCCCTTTTAACCACTTAACAAATCCCAGTACTGCCCTTGGATCAGTGGACTATCCTTGGTGCAGCTGTTGTCCTTTCCTTATGAAGAATAGTCCAGCATTGCCCAGCGTAGGTAAGGCTGTTGAACTGAAAGAAGAAGTTGGCTTGGGATGAGAGGTACCATGATGGACAAATACATACAGGTGCCGCTCCGGAATCTCTAAACCATTATTCAGTTTATATGCAACTTTAAAAAATACATGTATTATATAAAACAAAGGAATATAAAAGTTTCAGAATTGGCATGTTTTTAGTGTTTATTTCTATTTGATGATTTTTTTTATTAGGTAGTTATTATTTAGAGCCTGAAATCTACCTTTAATGTTTGAGGATATTTATGTGCCTGTTAATGATCTTGAATATCCTGCTATTGGCATTTTAGATTATATTATCATGTGACATAATTTAAAATTATTAATTTCATTTTAAGGGTATTGCCAAGTTGGGGTGAAGGGTTTTTTGGGTTGTTTCTAAAGATTTTTAAATGGATGGCAAAAATAATTATTTAGCATATGACAACTTCTGTTCTTTTGTGAGATGGAGTCTCGCACCATCACCCAGACTGGAGTGCAGTGGCGCAATCTCAGCTCACTGCAACCTCCGCCTCCTGGGTTCATGCGATTCTCCTGCCTCAGCCTCCCAAATAACTGGGATTACAGGCGCACACCACGACGCCCAGCTAATTTTTTATATTTTTAGTACAGACAGGATTTCACTATGTTGGCCAGACTGGTCTTGAACTCCTGATCTTGTGATCTGCCCACATTGGCCTCTAAAAGTGCTGGGATTACAGTAGAGCCATCGTGCCCAGCCTTTTTTTTTTTTTTTTTTTTTTTTGAGACATAGTCTAACTCTGTCTCCCAGGCTGAAGTGCAATGTCATGATCTCTGCTCACTGCAACCTCTGCCTCCTGGGTTCAAGCAGTTCTCCTGCCTCAGCCTCCTGAATAGTTGGGATTACAGGCACGTACCACCATGCCCAGCTAATTTTTGTATTTTTAGAAGAGGTGGGGTTTTGCTCTTGTGGCCCAGGCTGGAGTGCAATGGCGTGATCTCAGCCCAGTGCAACCTCTGCCTCCGGGGTTCAAGTGATTCTCCTGATTTAGCCTCCCTAGTTGCTGGGATTACCGGTGCCCACCACCATGCCCGGCTAATTTTTGCATTTTTATTTGAGATGTAGTTTCACCATGTTGGTTGGGCTGGTCTCGAACTCCTGACCTCAAGTGATCCATGTGCCTCAGCCCTCCAAAGTGCTGGGATTATAGGCGTGAGCCAGTGCCCAGCCCCTACTTCTTTTTTCTTTCAAATAATTTTATTTTATAAATGTAATTCTCATATTATACAAGCTATTCGTTTTAACGTATACTCTTCTACAAACAGTAGTTTAAAAAGTTCATTGCTACAACAAGGATATGCAATTATCTGAGTGGAGAGAGTTCTATTTTTGAGCCTCATTCATTTCATAGCCATGTCTTGGTGTTAAACTTGCCATTGGATTTTTTTCTCTTCTAGTTTTTTTTTTTTTTTTTTTAAATTTTGAGATGGCATTTTGCTCTTGTGGCCCAGGCTGTAGTGCAGTGGCACAATCTCAGCTTAGTGCAACCTCTGCCTCCTGGTTTCAGGCGATTCTCTTGACTCAGCCTCCCTAGTAGCTGGAATTACAAGTGCCCACCACCATGCCAGCTAATTTTGGTATTTTTATTAGAGACGGGATTTCACCATGTTGGCCAGGCTGGTTTTGAACTTCTGACCTTATGTGATCCTCCAGCCTCAGTCTCCCAAGTGCTGGGATTACAGGTGTGAGCCACTGCACCCAGCTTCTCTTCTAGTTTTATGTTTTAAAGTAACAGTTGTCTCAACTGATAGTAAAAAACTATGATGCATGAATAGATAAAAGAATGAAGGTATTGTTATTAAAAATAAAGTGTTTTTCTGAATTCTGGACTTATTCAGCTTAGAGTACAGACTGCTAGAGCTAAGTCCAAATTTTATTTTCTTGTGTGTATTTCATATATGAGAAAAGATTTTCATTCATGTTCTTATGTTTGACATTCATAATGATCAGTAAACTTTTTCTGTATAGGGCCAGATAGTAAATATTTTATGCTTTATGGGCCATATGGTTTCTCTTGCAACTACTCAACTATGCCATTATGGCGTGAAAGCTGCCGTAAACAGTATGGAAGTGAATTAACTTGTCTCTGCTTCCATAAAACTTTAGAGGGATAGAAATTTGAGCTTAATATAATTTTCATGTGTCACAAAATATTTTGCTTTTGATATTTTTCAGCCGCTTAAAAATGTAAAAACCATTTTTAGCTTATGGACTGTGTAAAAACAGGTTATAGGTCAAACTTGTCTGTTGGGTAATTGTTTGATGACCCTTGTGACTGTGCTCATTGTCTTCTCTTTACTTCCCTTTCTTTTAACATTATCTCCTTTATTATTCTGTTTTGCTCATTTTGCTGCTCTATCATATGTTTTATTTCATTGCTAATGTGTGTATAACTTGATTTTTTAAAATTAAATTTTAAGCCGTGGAGGGTAGGGGTCTAATTTTGGCCTCTTAATACCTTACATATTTATAAAAGTTATATGCTTAGTAAAAATTTGGGAGGATTGCAGAGAAATAATATCTATCATTTAATATTTGAAGGATTGTTGTATAAATTGTTTCATTTTACTTATTAGTTTATTGAACATATGTTCCAGAATGGTTCAATCTCATTGAAGAATAAAAGTCACCTCAGGGGTAAGCTAAAGGAGAGAAGGAATCTGCAAATTGGTTTTGTTCTTTGTGTCATATACTGTGATTGATGATATGAAAAGTCCTCATTTAGTCCTTCCACCGTTTTTTTTTTTTTGTTTAAACGAGATGGGATATTGCTCTGTGGCCTAGGCAAGAGTGCAGTGTTGCAATCGTAGCTCACTGTAACTTGAAACTCCTGGTCTCAAGCAATCTTCCTGCCTCAGACTCTGAAGTAACTAGGATATACAGGCACACACCACCATGCCCAGCTAACGTTTTTCATTTTTAATTTTTTTAGAGACTGGGTTTTGCATTGTTGCCCAGGCTGGTCTCAAACTCCTGACCTGAAGCTACTTTTTGTATTTTTAGTAGAGACTGGGTTTTGCTCTGTTGGCCAGTCTGGTCTAGAACTCCTCACCTCAAGTGATCTGCCCACCTCAGCCTCCTAAAGTGCTGGGATTATAAGCATGAGCCACCACAGTGCCTTGCCTCTTACCTTTCTCTAAAAGTATTGTTTCACAAAGTGAATTAGTAGAATTTCACAGTGAAATAAGATTGGAGAAGTTACAGTTTCTGCCAACCCATTTGTTTAATAAAAACCAATGATTACATCTCAAACTGTCATTTTAACTAATTTACTCGAAAGAAATGGAAGATTGAGTAAAGGTAAATAAAGGTTAAAATGTAAATGAAGAGAGTATCTGGCAATTAAAATACTTAGTGTGTTTTTTCCTTGACTCAACAAACATTTTGTTTGAGTGTACTGCTGTGGGGAATGGAGACTAGTGAGTGAAGTGCACAGTGATAGAGATGTGCATCAGGTGCCAGAGGCGCACAGGAGGGGTATACCATTCAGCTTGGGTGGTTGAGGGGTTCCAAGAGGATCCATATCTTGGGGGTTGGTGTTTGAACTTCTTTTTCCCCTTTATTAGCTTTAAAAGTTACTTAAAAATACATATCCCAACAGTTCCCTGCTCCCAAATTGAGCTCATGTTATGCTTATAGTTTTGTAGCTAGCTTTTCCCCCCGTGTAATACTCTATCCTGTACATATTTCCATATCAGTAGATGTACATTAACCTCATTTAGAACCTTCTGCCTCACATAATGGTGTGGATATATCATTTATTTATTTACATTTTTTCCTGTTGCTGCACATCTAGGTTTTTAACCCGTTAACTGTGAATATCTTCATACATATACATTTGTGCTCTTGTGTAAATTAAGTTTTAAATGATGAGTAGGAAGAGACTGAGAACTGATATGAATGAAAAATGTTTGATATGAATGCATAGTTTGAAAAACTTTGCTGAAGCAAATGGCAAGCTTTTAGGAAGAACTATTTCTGTTTCTGTGCTACAGAGTGCAACACCTTCCATTTTCTCAAATCATATGCTAGAGCATCTCATTTTATCATAGGTATTTCTTTACTGAATAATTCATAGTTATTTTCTTATTTTCGAGATTTAAAAACTTTTTAAAAATAAATGTTACCCAGTGGAGAAGTAGAATCACAAGCTGATAAGGTGATTATTCGGAGGTCACACAGAGGTGAAGTGGGAGTTCTGGAAATGGAGTTTTTTGTTTTGTTTTGCGACAGGGGCGCGCTGAAGCCTCAACCTCCCAGGCCCAAGTGATCTTCCCACTTCAGCCTCCTGAGTAGCTGGGACTACAGGCGTGTGCCACCACGCCTGGCTAATCGTTTTAATTTTTGTAGAGACGGGGTCTTCCTGTGTTTCCAACACTGGTCTTGAACTCCTGGGCCCAAGCTGTCCTTCCCCTCAGCCTCCCAAAGTGCTGGGATTACAGCTGTGAGCCACCATGTTCATTCCGGAAATAGAGTTTTTATCTTAGCCCTGTCTCCTGAGACTATATTACTCAGTGTAAATCTCCATTACTATCCAACTTAAGAAAAATTAGTTAAATCTTAAAATAGCAATTTGAGAATTGCTATTTATCAAATAGATATATGAAAATGGCATAAATGACTTAAAGTACATGAATTACATTTTGTTATACATACTCTTAAGTGTAAAATGCTATTATCCCTAAAAACTTAGTTGCTATAATTTTGTTTCAGACAAATTTCCAATTTTGAAATGTTGCCTTGTAATGTGATATAAAGTGCTAAACTGGTATTATAATTTTATTATTCTCTTTTGTCAATAAGAGTATTTGGCTTATTTGGTTTCTACATTTTACATCATCTAACATTTGCTAATTTTTCTGTATCAAAATTGTATTGCTAGGAGAAGAAGAGAGGCAAAAATTAGGTGCTGATTAAAAAAAATACTTTAAGTCCAGGCACAGTGGCTCATGCCTGTAATCTCAGCACTTTGGGAGGCCAAGGCGGGCAGTTCGTGAGATCAGGAGATCAAGATCATCCTGGCCCGCATGGTGAAACTCCATCTCTACTAAAAATACAAAAATTAGCTGGGCATGGTGGTACGTGCCTGTAAACCCAGCTACTCAGGAGGCTGAGGCAGGAGAATCGCTTGAACCTGGGAGTCGGGGGTTGGAGTGAGCCGAGATCGTGTCACTACACTCCAGCCTGGTGACAGAGCAAGGCTCTGTCTCAAAAAAAAAAACCACTTTGGAAACAAAATGATGCATTAAATAAGGGTGATATTTTGCTGAGCTATTTCTTCTTTCCTTTTGGTTGCCAACAAGGCCTTGCAGTTTGGTTGCATGTGCTTTGTTACCAAGAAATATGATTCCTTGTACATCTCAACTTTAAAATTTCTCATTCATGTAAAAAGTGCATGCTAAATAATTGTATTCAGCGTTATTAATTGGAATAATATTAATGCTTTGAGTATAAATTAACCTAATGTGTTTTCCCATTGTCCTAAACAATAATTGTATTATCTGTTATATTGCATGATTATGAAGTATTTATACTGAATTTCCAAGGTAATTATTACTTCATGTGAAGTATAATTTTTAAGCATTCATATCTCTTTTCATTTAGCATTATTTTTCAAGAGTAAAGTATACATTTGAACAAATGGAATAACTTATTTTATATTTAATTTTTCTAGGGCAGCTTTGGAAGAAGTAGAAGGTGATGTGGCAGAATTGGAACTAAAACTTGATAAGGTAAATTTTACATGTTTAGCTTTTTAAAAATTGATTCTTATTTGCCGTAAATAATGATTAGTACCTACAATAACAGGTAGCTTTTTTTTTTTTTTTTTTTTGGAGACAGAGTCTTACTCTGTCACCCAGGCTGGAGTGCAGTGGCACAATCTCAGCTCGCCGCAACTTCCGCCTCCTAGGTTCAAGTGATTCTTCCGCTTCAGCCTTCTGAGTAGCTGGGATCAGGTGCCTGCCATCATGCCCAGCTAATTTTTTGTATTTTTAGTAGAGGCAGGGTTTCAACATATTGGCCAGGCTCGTCTCAAACTCCTGACCTCAGGTGATCCACCTGCTTCAGCCTCCCAAAGTGCTGGGATTATAGGCATGAGCCACCTCGCCCGGCCTGGTAGCTTTTTATCTCTGTGAGGGTAAATGCTATTATTATCCTAGTTTTACACATGAAGAAAGTAAGACTGGAGACACTCAGTAGCTTGTGTAAAGTTTAATCTTAAAGTGCCAGAGCAGGAATTCGAATCCATGTCTGAGTTCAAAGCTCACTAAACATCCTTTATGTTGTTAGAAGCTTTTTCTGTATTTTCCACCAAAAAGATTGCATCTTTCTTTTTTGTTGCTTAATGGATTTCATATGTAACCTGACCATTCTATAAATTTAGGTGTGGCCAGGTTCAGATATAAATAAATTTAAAATATTCATTCCATTTTTAAGCTAATGCCAGGAATGCTTAATATATACTTAGTAATCAATATAGTCATATTTTATGGAAGGGCAAATGTACATTGATTCCTACCGTGTATATTATTGATGAGTTTTTTTGTTGTCTATCCAAGAAACATTGTTTCCTATATAGTAGGCAGAAGTAGTAGAATGAGTAATACGGCTTCTGATCCATTTGTTTAGATATGCTTCTGAAACCACTGCTCATTAAAATGTCTCTCTTTAAATTTCTGGAAATAGATGTGTATATTTGAAATACCTTTTCTGAAAATAATTTCTTAGTTTAATAATAATCATTATAAATGGTATTGCTGTGTAACGTAGTGCTTCTCAAACTTTAACTTTGCATATGAAGCCCTTGGGGATCCATCTTGTGAAAATACAGATTCTGATGCAGTAGCTGAAGATACCTGAGATTTTGTATTTCTAACTGGATGCCTGGTGACGTCCATGCTGTTGGGCCATAGATCACACTTTGAGTAGCAAGGATATAAAATAAATTAAGCTGAAGGTTTTCAAATGTTTTGAAACCATGAAACACACATCCTTATATAATATAGTCTAGAAACTATATAAAATAGTGTTAGTTCTGCATGTAAACAAATTACGTCAAAAATTTTGAAGACGTTTACAGATGAGTTATTTTTATATAGTACTCTATCATTTTTTAAGTCCTGTAATATATAGTATCTTTTTAATTTTTACAGTAATTCTGTAGGGTAAGTAGGACAAGTGTTGTTATTCCCATCTTATAGATGAGGATACCAAAGCCCAAGAAAGTGAAGGGGACTTGCTTCAAATAACAAAGTAGAAAGGGCACAACCAGGATTATTAGAACCCCTCTATCTTATCTTTTTTTTTTTTTTTTTTTTTTAATAAAGAGTATCACGTTGTCACCCAGGGTGAATTGCAGTGGCATGATCTTAGCTCACTGCAACCTCTGTCTCCCCTGTTCAAGCAATTCTCA
>CAUYQU010023433.1:0-92621 GCA_963574635.1 Cheracebus regulus | reverse complement strand
TATTTTATTGAGGATTTTTGCATCAATGTTCACTATAGATATTGGCCTGAAATTGACTTTCTTTGTTGTGTCTCTGGCAGATTCTGGTATCAGGATGATGTTGGTCTCATAAAATGAGTTAGAGAAGATTCCCTCTTTTTGTATTATTTGGAATCATTTCTGAAGGAATGGTATCAGGTCCTCTTTGTACCTGTGTTAGAATTTGACCATGAACCCATCTGGTCCTGGACTATTTTTGTTTGGTAGGCTATTAATTACTGCCTCAACTTCAGCCCTGTTATTGGTCTATTTAGGAATTCAACTTCTTCCTGGTTTAGTCTTGGGAGGGTATAAGTTTCCAGAGTATTGTGCATATTTCTTATATATAGGAAAATATGCACAGTACTTAAAATTATGTGAGTCCTATTTAGAGCTTTTGGCAATTGCATGGATTATAGTCAGAATTTCCTTCACTACAAATTTGAAATAATAAAATCTATCTCCCAAAGTAATAGGAATTGAAATAATATAATGGTCTAAAATACTTGGCACACAGAATACAGTAAACTAAAGACAGCTAGCTATTCTTGAAAACTAGCATTTGTATGTTTGTGTCAGGTACAAGTAAATACATTTTGAAGGTAAAGGAAGAATTTTTTCTAAAAGTGCAATTTGGGATGTCCAAATATACTCCAATGGGACTTCCCCCTTCTTCACTTGCAACTATGGAAAAAATATGAAAGTAAATACATAAAACAGAAAAAAAACCCTGGAAACTAGTAGCACTAGAAAGTTGAAAAGAAGCAGACAAATTCTGAAGTAGTTGAACAGTCTGTGGTGAATCACCCATTTTTTTACTTTTATGCCAAGGATGTACTGAAGTCAGTGCTAGAGAGAAAACCAAAAGTGTTTCCTAACATGCACTTTATTTCTGAACCACCAAAACCACATCCACCAGAAAATGAGCAAAGAATCCCAGAAAGGAGAGATCCAGATTGGAAAACCCCAAACTGTGGTTCTAAGTTTTCCCAAGACTTTAGTTGAGTCCTGAACTATGTGAAGGGAAGCAGATTCCAAACAAGACAGCTGAAGATAGAAGAACTCCATGAGAGCAGATGTGCACACCACCCCCCACAGCAGGCAGTTTTCAGTTTGAGTGCAGCCAACTTAATTTCCTGCCAAGAAATAAAAAATAAAACCAAAAAGGCGAAATCCATATATAAATCAATGTTTTGGAAGAATATAACAGGTCCAAAGTCTCCAAAAATAAACCACATTCAGAATTCCAGAAACAACAACTAATCACTCAACGTATTTAAGCCAGTTTAAAATTAAAAAATAAAAGATCCAAAAACTTAGACCAAGCTTGAAATGTCCCAGATGTTGGAATTAGCAGATAAGGATTTTAATGCAGCTATTATTATAACTGTCTTTACATAAGTATAGGAAGCTATGCTCTTGATGAAAAAGTTAGAACTATCAACAAAGAAATAGGGATTATAAAATGAAATTCAAATGTTTTAATATCAGAAATACAATATCTATGTTTTTAAAGTAGGTTTACTTGGAAGGGCTTAACAGATTCAAAATGAGAGAAGAGTTTGGGAACTTGATGTTAGTCCATTGGAAATCTAAGCAGAAGAATATAGAGAAAATAAGACTGAAAAAAATATAATAAGCAGGGCTTCAGGCTTCTTTGGGATGATATCAGGTCTAACACACATTTAACTGGAACTCTGGAAGGAGGAGAGAAAGAAAATAAGGGAGAAAGTATCTTTAATGTGCTAAGGCTGACATTTTTCAAATTTGGCAAAAAATATGAGAGAGAATCAAGAGGCTCTGTAAACTGAAGGATAACTGCAAAGAAACCATAACCGTGTACACCATAGCCGAACGGCTTCAAAAGAGACAGAGAAAAAAACTTGAAAGCAACCAGAGAAAAGTAACATATTACATACAGGAAACAGCGATTTAAATTATTGCTGATTTTACATCAAAAACCGTGGAGGCCATCCATGGGAAACAGCATCATCAAAGTGCTGAAAGCAAAATGCAAGAAAATAAAGCAAAAAGGAGCTGTCAACCTAGACATTCACATCATGTGTAAACATCCTTCAAGAATGAGGGTAAGAGGGGAAATAGGAGGAAGCTATGAGAGCGTGTGACTGGCAGACAGCAGTGGAGGGAAGGCGGAGGCAAGCTGCTGGGGCTTAAGTGAACACCCTGCAACGTGCGGTGAAAACTCGTATCTTCAGTGATGCGTAGAAAGCATTACAGGTGGTAGATATTTTGATTAACATAAGAACATATTTTCTCTGAGTTTCTTTAAGGTGCATGAGACTTTTTAAGTAAAAATGACAACATTTTGTTTTGTAATCTGAATTGCATGTATTTGTAATATATATGATAACCATAGCAAAAAAAAGAAAAAATGAAGTTAGATAAATGGACCTCTAAAATTGCATTCTTCATACATTTTTGAAAAAGTGATGTAATATTTATTGAAGAAGACTGAAAAATCTTGGATGTTTATTTTAATTCCAAGTGCAAACACTAAAATATGGCCAAAATATATAGTTAAAACACCAATAAGTTAATTAAAAGAAAATTGTTTAGCCTATTGAACATTCTAAAGGAAGGCAGGAAAGAGCAGAGAAACAAAAGTGGAGAGGGCAAAAAGAAAAAATAATAATGCAATTTCATACAAAGTGGTTAAAAAAACTCTCATGGTTGCAGTAAAGGATAGAAGTCTTCATTTCAATATTGATTCAGTAATGAGTTTTGAGTCGTTACTTACGTGTTTGACAGCATAACAGGAATGTGGAAGTTAAAGGTGAAGTAGGCATCATCCCTAACCTCAAGGAGTTTGGAGTTTAGTGGGAGAAAGAAAAGGAAGCCAGACATGAGAGTGTAATCCAGTCAGTGTAACAGGAGCCCTGGCACAGGAAACTGCAGACGAATGAGGGGGACAGAGGCTGTGGCCACTGGCCCAGCAGACACCTACACGGATACCTGTGAGTGGAAGACAGAGGGGGAGGATAAGAACAAGTCATTGATCATTAGCAAATGTCAGCCTGTCTCTACGTTTCCTCACTTAGAGATAATATGCTACGAAAAACAAAACTTTATGTCTTTTTTTTGTGAATACCATACATGCTCATTATGGAAAATTCAGTAAACAGACAAACTAAATATCACCTGTGGTTCTACTACCTATAGATAAGCATTGGAATTTTGTTCACTTCCAGCTTTCAATAATGTAAAAAAAATGACCTTCTAATAGACAAAGAATCCACAGTGATCTTTACCAAAATTTTCTATTATTTTCTCATCTGTATGAGAATTTTACATTCATGCCTCAGTCAGAGTAGATGGCTTTATGCCTACCTATTTTAGTATATATTTGCACACAGTCTCCTACGAACAATATTGTAATATTTCCCTTCAACAAATCAAAATGGAGTCCATGACGGATTCTAATAAAATTGTTTTAAGAAGTAAATTGTCCATAGAAAGAAAGAATAAAACGTAAGCTAATTAAAAATCAACTACTGGGCTACCCTTTCAAGCCATTCAACATTTAAATAAAGGAGAAAACTTACATTATAAATTTTGCCAAAAATTTCTCCACAAAATTATAACTATATTTTGTTTATTATAACTACATGTTTACATGCATAATTCAGTGCCTAACTAGATGGTGGGGCTGCATTTTGGTACAGTACATGCGTGTCTCTGATATAATGAATTTATGTCACTAGTTTTATTATATAATATTCCAATCTGTCAGAAAATTATTATTTTATAGTGAAGAATTTTAAAGTGCAGAAATACTTTTTTTACACACTTGATATCTTGAAATGGGAATAATAGTTTTTTTGTCTTTTCTTTTTTTTAATCTTCACAAACTCAGTTACACTGAAGTTGTAAAATTACATGAACTAAATATATTTACTGCAATCATTACAAACACCTCATTTGGGAGGTCCAGTGGTCTCCAGAGGATATGTTTTGTTTTTGTATTTTGCGTCATAAAAAACTAAACCTGTTTTGTTTCTGTAAAGATGCTTCGTATTACACTGTCATGAAAGACTTCTTTCTAAAATACACATTTAATTTTCTGTAACCCTGCTTTTTCATTTCTCTCCCCAATGTGAAATAAACATCATACTCCCTTGGCTGACAGATAAGATTCCCTCCTTGCTTTGAGCCCCACTCTCATGCTGGACTCACAACTCTCCCCTAACACACTGTCTTCCAGCTACAAAATAGACTTCCTGACTCTCTGATTAGGGTCAGCTTTAAAGGGTTCCCTTCAATTTCTTCTGCTTTTAACACTCGACGAAACATTGTTCTGCCTTCCTGCCACCCTTTCCTTAAGAAAACCCTCCATAACTCTCTTCTCTGTCTCTCCAAGGAAACTGTCCCTGTTGTGTCCATTTTTAGAAATTCTGTTTACAGGAAAACATTCATACAATCAGTTGTCCAAACAATAACACATACCTTTATCAAAATGACACTATCTAATACAGAAAGTTTAATGTTCCACATGGCAAATGAGATGGTGAGATTGCATTTTATTCTTTTTGAATGAACCTACTTTGTGTAGGTTCATTTTAGATGAATCAAAGATTGGATAAATTAATAAATAATAATGCTATTGTTAAAACACGGGCTCTGAATGCAGAGACCCCCCAACAGGCTTTGTGTGAGCAAGGTGGCTGTTTATTCACCTGGATGCAGGTGAGCTGAGGCCAAAAAGGGCGTCAGCAAAGGGCGGTGGGATAGGAGTTGGTTTTACAGGTTGGGACAAATCTCCTGGGGAGGGGGCGGGGGTGTTAGGGAGTAAGATCAGTTACAGTGGTGGGGGTACCGGCAAGGAGAATGCATTACCGTAAGTTCAGTTACAATGGCCGGTGGGGGAAGGCTTCAGAGCAGTTAAGATGACCGGGTGGGGTGAGGGGTATTCACATTATTATAATTACAGTTAAGAAGGCCGGTGGGGTGAGGAGGATTCACATTATCATCATAATAATAACAGCTAAGATGGCAGGTTGGGGTGAGAAGCTTAATGTCTGGGGGAAGCACCACTGTGCGATGAGGGATGATGTCGAAGGCAGGGTTTTGGGGGAGGGATAATGTCGAAGGCAGGGTTTTGGGGGTGGGGGTGGCGGTCATCAGTGGCAGGACTTCAGACTTTCTGGGTCCAGACAGCTATTACTATTCTTGCTTTAGCTACATGTAAAGTTATACAACAAAAATAAGTTAAAATGCATTCAAACATTTTGAAATTAAAAATCTAATTTACTTCATGTAAAAAGAACTGATAGACCACTTTATAACAATAATAGGTTCTCTGGGAAATATTCTAGGAAACAGTATTTTTCTATCAAAATCCATTCTAACTTCCAAGTCACTTTTAAATTCCCTGAATTATACCTTACTTGAAAATCTTACTTAACGAAACTTTAGTATGGCAGGGAGTTGAAAAAGTTGTATCTCGGCTGTGATCCTTAGTTTTCATAATCACCTCTCCTGAACATTGTACTTCATGTAGAAAGATGATAAAATAGATGCAAAGACTGAGGATAGAATTTTCACTCAGTGTCTTTGATTCTTGCTTTCTCTTTCATTTAGTATGAAGTGACTCTCTGGAAATGAATTAGAGGAAAAAGGGCCCGTATCCTTTTCTGTGTCGGAGTTTAAAAGTCTTCGCCACATGGCAATACTTGATTTTCATCAAACACAAAAGTAACAACTCACGTTGTCTTGTTTCTCAGTTGTGGAGTTGCCTTAGGATAGATTCATTAGGTTTCACTCTGAGGGTATTTACAAAGTGCAAATGGCATTTGTCACTTGATTTAAAACCTGTTGTTATGGTTACGTTTGTTCTGTGTGGCTCTGTGTTCAATCGGTAGTGATCAGGGCTATTGCGTGTGTTTGTGAGTGGGTGTTGCTGTTTCCTGTCTTGGAGCACAGGCAGAGCTTGTATGTGCCCCTTTCTGTATTTGCTTGTGGTTTGGATCACATTCTCAATGTTCACTCTCTTCCCAAACAAAATATACTGTCATCTATTTTCAGATTGGAAAGAATCACAATGTTCTTGATTCGATGAGCAAAAAAAAAAGTGTTGGGGGAATCTACAAAGAGTTGTTAGTGATTAGTCATGTGGTACATTTCCTTTCTGGGTACAATGACATGGAAGACACTTACCCCATCATGTAACAAATCTTTAATGGTAAAATTTCAGGCAGATACATTTAGAAATAATCCAAATCGTTTTCTATCAAGTCAATAGATTAATGCTTACATGATTTATTTGGAAAATATTACTGGGTAACTAGAATGTGCAAGGTACTCTCTTGTGTTCTGTGAAGTTACGAGGACATGCCAAGCAGCCCTGCCCGGAGTGGGACTTAGATACACACATACACAATGGCACAACGGGCTAGGCAGCAAAACACTTTTTTTTTTTTTTTTTTTTTTTTTGAGACAGAGTCTCAGTCCATCGCCAGGAGCCAGGCTGGAGTGCAGTGACGTGGTCTCGGCTTGCTGCAACCTCCGCCTCCTGGGTTCAAGCAGTTCTCCTGCCTCAGCCTCCTGAGTAGCTGGAACTACAGGCACACACCCTCACACCCAGCTCATTTCTGTATATTAGTACAGACGGTGTTTCACCATGTTGGCCAGAATGATCTCGATCTCTTGACCTCGTGATCCGCCCGCCTCAGCCTCCCAAAGTGTTGGGATTGCAGGCGTGAGCCACTGCGCCTGGCCCGGAACAGCTTTAAGAGCCAGAGGCGAATGGTTAAGGCTGTGCAGAGAAAGAAGGCATACCTCGCTGTGCAATGGGCGCAGGAGACAAGGAAGGAAGGACGCGTTGCCCATGACTGGCAGTTGAAATCTCCCCTAAGGAGAGGTGACTGTGAACCTGCAGAGACAATGCGCTTGAACAAAGGCTCAGGATGGGAAGCTCACAACTGTTTCAGTGTTTTCTAAATGAGCCACCTGTTCCTGGCTTTCCTGTTCCTTTCTTAGGGTTCCTTCTGAGTTCATCCCAAGATGTTCAAGAAGGGTCTCCTTCCCCTATTTTATTTTTCACCCACACTGGAGGAGGAGTGTCTATGATTTGCTCATTTTCTCTAATTCTCATTCTTCCGTAGGCCACTTTGTTCTTCCTTGAGCACTCTTTTTTATGGAAGACAGTGAAGAAAAACTATTTTTTTCTTTGTATTTTAAAATATATTCCAAAAAAGAAAAATCCTCAAGCAGTACAGTTATTTTCTAGAATCCTTATTTGCTGTAGTTCCCCAAATATTTCACATTTGATGACAGAGTCTATTTTTACATAACCTAGCACCGGTACAGGGGGTGCTCCTACTTTTTATCTTATGGAAATTGGTAGAGTCGTGGCTTAAACACATTGCCTGGCCTTGTTTCATGAGCTTCATTCATGAGTTCGTTCAACCTTACATAGCATATAAGCAGGAGTACATCTTTTGGCAGTGAAAAAGATTAACTATTATCAAGAAACATACAGTTAATCTTTTAACTATTAATAAACATACAGAAACATACAGTTTCTTGAATCAGTGTTATGACCTTTGCATCAATAATGTGCATTCAGTAAAATAAAAGCCAAATTTCCTATTGATTCAATTATTCTCTGGAAGTTTTTCCAAATGAAAAATTTTTAAGAGTGTAGGGCCATAAACTCTCACTAAGTATCCATGACTTTGGCAAACACCAGCCTTATTCTGGTTAAATGTAAAAGTTCATTGTGCTACTGAGGAGCATGAAGAAATATTTCCAGAGTCAATGGTTCTTGAAATGTTAACGGCACTGTAATTGTTTATGTGTTTGGGACTATTGCCTTTCATAAGAAGCTACGAATGGTTTGTATCAGAAGTGTTTTGTGTAAATAGTGTCAGTAAAATGTAATTTAAAAAGAAAAAATCTAAAAAACTAGAAAATAACATTTTAAAATCTTCACAATTTTTATATTTGGTAAAATTATAGTCAATAATTTTAGTACGTTTTAATCCTTTCAGAGTTCTTTTTTTAAACTGAACAACTTATGTAGATTTGATGAAAACTGATACAAATGTTAGTGAATGCACAGCCTTAAACCTAGAAGTAAGAATTTTTTTGAAATGCCTAGGTCCTATTCTCAATGGGATTGACCAGTCTATGAGGAAACTCATGTCGATACACACATGACAGACACATTACACACACATCACATTACTGATACAGTGTGGATATAAAGAAGATCACTGGGAGCACAGGAAGGCCAATCCTAAATGGACTGGATTGTTCCCAGTGCAGTACTAGGAGATCTGAGTTGTGGAGGTTGAATACAGATGCCCTGGGTGACTAACACGCCAGGGTAGCAGCAGTGTTGGAGGGGAGATTACAGAACGTTATGGCCATAGAAATCATATATGTGAAGACACAGGTGTTGGGAGCCTTGCCATGTTCAGAAACAGCAGCTTGCAATAGGGCAGAAGTAGGAGCTGTGCACTGACATGGATGTAAGTGAGCTGGATGGACAGAGCAGAATCCAACCAGGCAGGTCCTTCTCTGCCCAGATAAGTCAATATATATTTCATTTGGAAGGCACAATATTTATTTATTTTAACCAAAGAGGGTTTCGAACAAGAAAGTGTACTTATTGAAAACTATTCTTGCAAAAGTGAAGCAATACAGAGGTAAAGAGATTTCAGCTTTCCTACTTGTATCTAATTAAAATCACCCCAAACTTATTTTGTGCTTACATACAATGAGAGAGTATATGATTTGATGTGATCTGTAACATGACTTTCAGATTCACATATGATTGCGTATGTGTGTATGTAGACAACCTTGTTTTACTATAGTTCCCTTGATTGCAGTTCACAAATACCATGATGTACTTTTGTAAATCAAAGATTCATGGCCCAACTGCATTGAGCAAGTGTATCGATGCCGTTTGCCCAACAACGTGTGCTCACTTACTGTCTGTGCCACATTTTAGTGTATCTCACAATATTTGAAACATTTAAAATATATATCTATTATGATCTGTGATCAATGACCTTTGAAGTTACTATTGTGATTGTTTGGGGGGCCACAAACTGGGAGCATGTGAGAGGCACCCTAATCCATAAATGCATGTGTTCTGCCTGCTCCCCTGAAGGAGCATTCCCTGTCTCTCCCTCCCTCCTTAGGTCTCCCTATTCCCTGAGACACAAAAATACTGAAATTAGATCAGTTAATAACCCTACAATGGCCTCTAAATGCTCAAGAGAAAAGAAGAGTCCAAAGTCTCACTTTCAATCCAAAGCTAGAAATGATCAAGCTTAATGAGAGGCCAGGCTTGGTGGCTGTTGCCTGCAACCCCAGCACTTTGGAAGGCCAAGGTGGGCAGATCGCTTGAGCGTAGGAGTTAGACACCAGCCTAGCCAACATGGTAAAACTCTGTCCCTATGAAAAAATACACAAATTAGCTGAGTGTGGTGGCACACACCTGTTGTCCCGGCTATTAGGGAGGCTGACGTGGGAGAACTACCTGAGCCCAAGAGTTCAAGGCTGCAGTGAGCTGTGATTATGCCACTGCACTCCAGCTTGGGCAACAGAGTGAGACCCTGACTCAAAAAAGAAAAAAAAAATTAAAAAAGCTTAATGAGGAAGGCATGTTGAAAGCCAAGATAGGCTGAATGCTAAGACTTTTGTGCCAAACAATTGTGAAAGCAAAGGAAAAGTTATTGAAAAAAATTAGAATTGCTACTCCAGTGAACACATGAATGATAAGAAAGCAATACAGCCTTGCACTGACACGGAGAATTTGAGTGGTCCACATAGGAGATTAAACCAGCCATGACATTCCCGTAAGCCAACGCCTAATCCAGAGCAAGGCCCTCTCCTCAATTCTGTGGAGCCTTGGACATGTGAGGAAGCTGCAGGATAAAAGTTTAAAGTTAGCAGAGGTTGGTTTGTGAAGTTCAGGGAAAAAAATCCCTGCTATCTCTGTAACATCAGAGTCCAAGGTGGACCAGGCACGGTGGCTCACATCTATAATCCAAGCACTTTGGGAGGCCGAGGTGGGCAGATATCTTTTGGTTTAATACTTTATGGTTTAACGAAATCTGGATGAAAGATGATTTATCACCTATGTCATTGTGAACAATTAGATGTTTTAGCTACTTGTGAAATGCTGATATGACAAAATCATAGTCTACTCTTGATTCCTTCTTACAAGCTACACAGTGCTCTCAGATCAGTCATTTCCTGGAAGATGTAGGTTTAAGTGAAATTGAATGAACAAGTAGATATAAAATGTAGATTCAAAAGAAAAGGCATTTCACATTTCTAAGTCACTGGATGGCTTACTTAGGTAGAATGGCTGGTCCATGTCTATCCTTCCTGAGAGAATGCCACTCAGGGGGCAGCAACTGCTGTGTCCACTGCTAGAAGCCACGGATCTGGAAATGTACTTGGCACTTTTTTACATGGTGCCTAGTTTTTCTTTTGTAGTTTTTTTGTTATATGTATAACTCTACATATTTATGGGATACATGTGATATTTTTAAACATGCATACCATGTCTAGTGATCAAGTCAGGATAATTACGATATCCATTACTGCCAACATTTAACATAACCAAATCTTCTCCTCTAGCTATTTTGAAGTATGCAATAAATTATTAACTATAATTGCCTCACACCGCTATCAAACATTAGAATGTATTTCTTCTCTCTCACTGTATTTTTATACCCAATAGCCAACCTCTCTTCCAAAATTATGTAAGTAACAGCATCTCTTAAAAGGTGTCTGACTGCCTATTTCCTTATTTCTTTATCTGGTTGATGTTAACAGCTTTTTATAAAAAATAATCATTTTTTCCCAATGATCACTAATATTGGTGCACTTACTCTTCAGTATTACATACACACTTTCATCTCTCATGGCTGGTAGGATTTTTACATACAAAGACCTGGAATCAGACATCTGTCATGCCTACAGATACTGGGCTTGAAGAATCGGATTTTACAAAGCATGCAGAGCCTGCCTTTTTATTACATATGATGATGCTCATCAGGAATAATGGCAATCAATGTGACTGTGCCTTCGTGAGCCTTGCACAGGGAGGCTATGTTTCTGCATATTACTACTGAATTGAAATCTAATAAGTGCTGCTTCTCCGGCTTTAAGATCAGATCTGGGTCGTATCACAACCTGTACAGGATACGTTTCAGGAAATGTTGTTGATGTCAGTGCCACAGGTGATTTAAAATACGTTTCTCCACTTAGACTGGTTATTGTTTATTTATTTGTAGTGCATTTGTTTTTATTAAGCTATCTGACATTCTTAGGAAATTTCTAGAATATTTATTTACAACTGCTTGGTCTCATTGCCCTCTTACTGCTTGAGAAAAAGCCACTGTCAGATGAAAATTCTTCTGCCGTTTTCTACCCTGGACCATACTATTTAGAAGTCACATGTGACATGCTCTATCTTGCCAACTTTGGTTTTATAGCAGCATTTATCACAAGATGACTCTGAGGAAATTAGACTTGTGTGAGCCTGTCCTGTAGCTTGGGTGCCTCTCCTCACTCCCCTCACTTGGCAAGTCTTGTGTCTTTCTGGTCTCAGTGCAGGTCACGAGCCTCCGCTGACCCTCCATGCAGTCCCTGTGATGCTTTGCCATTCTCCTGGCATCTGCCTTTACCACAGCAGCCAGCACTCCGCATTCTCACCACCTGGGTGCTCTCCTCCCCACTAGACTTGGAGCTCCCAGACAGGACAGCAGGGGGTTGGGCATCCCCTAAGATAATGATGATGAAGAATCTTTCATCAGTCATTAATGAATAATCGATTGATTTATTCACTTCACCAGTATGCTCAGAAGTTGTCAAGTCATGAAAAGACTGACCTACATCTATACAGTATATATTTCTTCCAAAGTGAAGCATTATTTAAAATGGATAATCATCTGAAACATGGGGTACTCCTTTTTAGGTACTGAGTAGCCAGACAAGTGACTCAGTTATTAGAATAACTAATTTGGTAAGAAACAAATGTAAGATACTTGAAAAAATCAAGAAAGATATTTCACACTGTCATGAAACAGTCCATCGACACAATCTGTCCTCCCTTGCAGAATCTATCTGGTAAATAGATTCTAGTGTCCAGAACCAGCGAACTTTACCATAGTCAAGGGTATGAGGATGATTATTTTACAGACTTTCTTCACTTCAGGTTCACCCATATTCTCTACTACTTATTTTACAATTTTTATTTAAACCTCTTTTGCAACCTCGTTGGTTTCTTACACGTTTTCACGGAGCTATAAAAGTTTAATAGATTGGAAAAATGCTGGGAAACTAATTTAATCTGTGCTTACTTCATTTCAATTTTTTGTTTTTACTTCTACTTTTTTTGACTCTCTGAATTTTTAGAGGTTCCTGGTTAAAGAAATTCTTGTATGATAAGGATGTGCCCATCCGTGAAGTCAGTATTCCATGCCTGTGTCTAACTTAGAGCAGATCCTCTTTGCTCTCTGATCAGTAGAGCCAAGTTCCTAGAAGGGCTCCTGTTAGAACTGCAGCTGAGGGGTTTTCCATCATCAGGGGAAAGGATGGGGATGAGATGAACCTGCTGGAGCCTGTCTTTATAGTCACAATAAGAAAGCAACAAAGATAATTCAACCAACAAATTATACATAGATGTCATTTTGTACATCATCAATTAATCACAATGGTTATTGTGAAATTAATCCTCTGTTTTGCTTTTCTTGCTCATGAGCAGCTTGTCTTATCTCTTTCCTCCACACTTTCAATGAGAACCTTCTATATTATTTTCTTCTACTGCAAATGGGAAACATGCTTAGAGGGAATTTTGTTTTTTGCCTTTTTTTTTTTCCTGTCTGGTCATCATCTAACCTTACATGATTAATGCATTTCTGATTTTAGTCCTTGCCCCACTCCTACCTTTTTTATCTCAGGATCCTGTGTGGTCCCCAGGTAAACAGAATAATATGCATAGTGGTGATGCTTGGAACGCATGTTATTTAAATTCCCATGTGGAGGAGTCGGCGCTTCTCAGGCCTTACCTATGTTCATGCCAGGTGCGGCTTCTGCTCCGCAGACCCTCCTCCAACAGCCCCATCCCTGAAGTGTCTGGGACAGTTCCAAAACCCAGACTGGCCTTACCCTAGAACTCTTTCTCTGGATTTACCACTGCAGAGGCCATGCTCTTTCTCTGACATCTCCTTTGTTTTTCTATTCTAAAACCACAGCTCCTTCCTTTTCAAATAATAACAACCGTGATTAGAAATTCACCAATATGGCCAGGTGCAGTGTCTCACACCTATAATCCCAGCACTCCTGATGTGAGGAGTTTGAGACCAGCCTGGCCAACATGGTGAAGCCTTGTCCCTACTAAAAAATACAAAAATTAGCTGGGCGTGGTGGCACACACCTGTAATCCCAGCTACTCTGGAGGCTGAGGCAAGAGAACTGCTTGAACCTACATGGTAACATTGCACTCCAACCTGGGTGACAAAGCAAGACTCTATTTCAAAATGATAGAAAAATAAAAAATTCACCAATATCCAAATAGAGATTCATGGTTGAGTTCAATTTACCCAGGAGGAAATATGTGTAGAAGCTTCTAGCGGGGGAAAATCCAAGAAGGTGTGTTTAAGTGTAATTTACATGTTTTTATTTAAAAGCTTAAATACTAATTGCTTTGCTCATCGTTTGTATCTAAGGGCTAATTTTAGTGTGTTTAAATAAGCTGGCATAGTAAAACAAAAAATCACTGTAAAATCAGTCCTTCTTCAGTGTTAATCATTTGAAGTCCTGAAGACTCTTGTTTATTTATACGTTATCCAGTCAAATCAATCTGTTGTGTATAACAGCACATTTTTATCTCTAATTAATACATGGTGATTTCCAAAACGTATATTGTTACTTTGGTGGCAACTGTAATTACATTAAATGGTTTCTGTTTTAATATTTTTCATTAATATTTTATATTCATTGAAATTTTTTTGCATTATTAAATCTGAGCTGATTTTGACTCTTATTTATATGATACTCATTAAAATTCTTGACATTATTAAATTTGAGCTGATTTTTACTCAATTCTATGAAATGCTTTACATATATATCTCATATAATTTATTAAATTTTTCTATTCAAAATACTGATCTGATTTTGGTATGTTTAGTGAGTTTAAAATATGTATTGGATTAAGTACTAAGTAGGTTTGTAAAATTTACAATAATTACACAAAGGATATTATAATCTATGAAAATTTATTAGAGAAAGACATGTTCGCATCTATCTAGAGAAAAACAATAATATAAAAATTGTTTAACCTGGATTCATTTGAGGCAAGTAATCCTATTGCTCAAAATGGGTTTTAACCATTAAATAAGAAAATTGAAGTTTTAACTCAGTGACTGCATATGAGAAATTCATATTTCAAATAGTTTCTGAAGTGGGCCATGTTTGTATCATCTGACATACAAAGCTAAACAAAATGTGTTTCTAATAATCTCATGAGTATTCTCTCCTGTTGTTTGAATATAGTTATATTCATGTAAGTTTGTGAAATAGGGGCCAACTTCACACACAGTTATACGATATTCTTTGTATGCTGTTCAAAGCAGTGTAAGTGAAAACTTTTGATGTTTCTTTGTGCTCCATTGATTTAAAAGAGAAATCCCAGAGCTCAGGGCACAAATAGACACAGGCTTTGTACATCACAGTACATTTCAGTGCATTCTCTTCAAACAATAGGCAGCTGTGGATAGATAGATGAGGAAGAAGCTTCTGTTCCATTATTGTTCATCCAGTTGAAGGTACATGTCACCATCAACCCCCGGAGAATGACACATCACAAAATGTTCAAATGTTTATTTTGTTCTGTGCACCCTCATGAATTCACACGTATTCAGCTGATGTCCTGAGAGACATTGTGCTAAGATCTGTTCATTACCTATGTACTTTACAGTCCAATGGGAAAATAAGCTAAATTAAATACACATCCAAAATTAGACTACACCACCAAGAGGGATGAGTTCCACAAGAGTGACATCTCAGGCATGTTTGATAATTGGGTGAGATAGGGCATAGACTAAACAGACATGACAAAAGCTTTCAAAATACAGTGGTTCTTGCTAGAAAGAAATCTGTTTCTATCCCACACAAGAGTTTAGGGGTAGGATGCATGTCTAGCTTGGGTAGATGTTTCAGGCGTCCATCTCCTACATGAGATGAGGGCCACAGAGACAGATCAAACCCTATGCATTCCTACCCGAGCTCCCCAGAGGAGAGGAGAGAAAAGCAGAAGCCACATCCTCACTTCCCCATCACCTCTTAACTCATCATTTGTCCATGTTTAGCTTCAAGAGAGTGCAGTCAAATCATTCTTTTTGCATGACCGTGTGTTCTGTGAAATCTTGATGGTGGTAATGAGGGGTTCTGTACTTAAAGAAAAAAAAGTGGAGAATGGTTGCATAGAGACCCATTAGCAGCTGGTGTGGTGAAATGCCACAGAGAGACATAGGACTAGCATTAAGCTCTCAGTGAACCTACCAAGCAAAGCTATGGCCATGCGGGAGAAAACAATTACATCTCAGGTTCTTAACATTCATATATACTCTCTAATGCAGGGTAATAAAGAATGAACAGATATGTGTTAAATATATTTTAATTTTCCCTAAATTATTATTTATGATAATTATAGCAACTAATTTCAAGCATAGTCAATATATAAACCAAGCTATTAATAAAAGCTGCCAAATATTTTTGTCAAGCTTTGGGCATTAAAACATATTGGTTTCTTCTCTAATGTAAGCCCCTAAATGCTTTCTTATCCAGATGAAATTCAGAAGCTGGTACAAGAGCATTTTCTTCTTACTATCATGATGAGCTATTTGATTTTAACCTGCTATTTTTGGGATATGCTTCCACGTATATGAAACTCTAGATAAGACAAATCAAATCTGTAGTGATTGAAATAAGATCAGAGGTTGATAAGGGCAGGAGTGGAGATTGAGGACCAGCTTGGAAGGTCAGAAAGAACCACTTGAGGTAACAGAAGTGTTCCATATTTTGACTGTGGTGGTGTTTTAAGGATGTATGCCTTTGCCAAAACCTTGAACTTCAGTACAGTTCCCCACCAGGACCATGACAAACGCAGTGGTGGGAGCCATCCTCGCCACGGTAGAGGCAGTCAGTGCATGTGCTGTCTGCAGAGAATTTAGAATAATAATAAAGCTGACTAAAGGTCATTCTGATTTTTACTATCTCCATGCATTAGCAATGCTAAGCACTGCCAGTAATAAAATACTCTTCTCTGAATAAATCTTGTTAGTCTAAGTTCTAAACACATGGTGCTGTCACTAGTGACTTTTACTGACACATTTTCAGGTTTCTAATTAGCACCTGTAGTTCAGATTTCACTAACTGTACACTGGACTCATGGGGAACCTTCCTGGCCAGAGTTCTTCACATCAGCCCCTTCTTATTCCCATCTGTCCTTCACCATGCAGCCACCCAAGGGCTTCTCTGGTTAGAGGCACTAGTGGTTTTCCTTTGTGAAAGAATAGGGCCGCTTCTCTAGCTGAAAACATGGGGACCGTCAGGTTCTGGTTCCAGTTCTACCTCTCAGACCCTCACTGGCCAATTCTCTCTGCTCCTAGTTCAGTGCATCTTGCAGTGTGGTCTGTGGACTACGGCACTGGAATCAGTGTGGTATGGGAGACGGAGAGGTGTTTACCTAGCCGCTGCCCCAAATCTGCAGAGTTAGAGTATCTGGGAGTGGGTTCTGGGGCAGCTCCTCGGATAATCTTTTTTTTTCTTTTAATTTGTTCTTTTGTCATATGATGATGTGCAAAATATGTGTTACATGAATCGCATATATATACACCTTACTTATTACGGGATGATGACTGCTATCAGAATTCTTTTCCAATGGAGATGCCTAGGTTGAAATACTGGTCAAAATACTTAAACAATATGGAGGGAAAGGCAAGAATTTCACGTTTCTTCAGGTTGCTTCCTCAGTTTGATGCATTGACGCTCTAGCAAACTGAGTTTGGAGATGCTCATTTTCCCAATGCACCCTGACCCTGGGTAAAGATTATCCATCTTGCAGTGAGTAAAATCACCCCTTACTACTAGATATTTGGAATCTCCAATACATAACTTGGAGAAATAGGTCTCGGCCAATTATATTATATAAAATAGCATACACATGAGTGTAATTGGTATAGTCCTTGTGTGTATCATAATCATTAAATGTCAGCGTTCTTCTCTAATCTTTGGCCAAATGGCAGGCGGTGCCTCACCTGGAATTCAAACCTCTCAGAAACTCTTCACTGCTGGCCGGTTGCAGTGGCTCATGCCTGTAATCCCAGCACTTTGGGAGGCCAAGGCAGGTGGATCAAGACCAGGAGATCAGACTTAAGGCCAGGAGTTCGAGATCAGCCTGACCAACATGGTGAAACCTGTCTCTACTAAAAAAGTACAGAAAGTAGCTGGGCATTTAGTCCCAGTTACTCAAGAGGCTGAAGCAGGAAAATAGCTTGAACCCAGGAGATGGAGATTGCAGTGAGCCGAGATCACGCCGTTGCACTCCAGCCTGGGCAACAAGAGTGGAACTCTGTCTCAAAAAAAAAGAAGAAAAAAAAACCTTTCCATATTGCATCGTGTCCATCACACCTGGGACACTTGGAGCCCCACAAGAACTAGCAGTGTGTGTTTCTTTACCTTTCTTTGAACACTGCTTGCCTTCCCTGACTATTTTGGCAAAATAAATTGGTCTTGGCCAATACAGAAAAGTTTTTCTGCTCACCATTTTAGCAGACTTTTCTAGAGCCCCCCAGAAAGCTGCTCAAGCCGCTGTGCACTTAGCACTTCTGAGGACGTTGACAGCGGCTGGCTTGCTTGTTGGAGTTGCTTTTCTCTGCTCATTCGAAATTGCATTTTGTGCTAGGTCACAGAGATACAGAATAACAACAATGGTGCATTCAATTTATATGTGTAGGGCACTTTGAATTCTGCCAAAGCGTTTTCAACCTTGCAGTCTGATTTAACTATATTATGCTGATGGTTTGGATCAGCCCTCCGGGGTCGTGCCAACATTGAAAGAAGCTGCCGAGTCTGGCTTTACTTGGACATATCTTCTTCTTCTTCTTTTTGTTTTTTTTTTTTTGAGTCTTCAAAACTTGCATGAGCCTTTGTGCAGGCTTTGTAAAACTGCTGAAGAAATTCAGGAAGCTTGGCATTATTCCTACAGGCTTAGTCCCTGGGAGGCTGTGCTCTCAGCAGAGATTCCCAGCAGGGATTCTGCTGCCATTTCTCCTTTCTACTCCTGATCTTTTTTCTTTCCTTGTCGTTTGTTTTTTTCCTGGTTCTCTCTTTCAATAAAAATTCTGTAACTAAGGGCAGTGCACTTCAAAACAAAGCCAGAGAGGATTTCAAGCATCACATTCGGGTGGGTTTTCTGGCTCCTTCCTCCTTAAAAGTAGGCCGTGTCACTCCTGCTCCATCTGCGTCTTTTCTCCAAACAAGTGAGTCCTTATCATGGATGGGAATATAGATCAATTCAAGACACATGTAAAGGTACTTATACTTAATCCCAGTGTATTAGAAATGCCCTTTCAGATTCAGAATCTTTCCTAAAATGTTAAAAATTGGCACTTGAGATAAAGATGGTAAATTCAACTTTTCAGGACCTCAAAATTTTATACCCATGATCAGTTAGGGCATTTATACTTTAATGATTTAATTCATCTATTCACTAAATAATTATTGAGGTTGGGGGTGGGAGGAAAGTGGGGATAGGTAATGGGTACAAAAAGTGAGCAGATAAGATCTAGTATTTGATAGTACCACAGGATGACTCTAGTAAACAATAATTTAATTGTACATTTTAAAATAACTAACATCATATGATTGGATTGCTAGTAACATGAAGAATAAATGCTTGAGGATTTAATCCTCCAGGATGAAGGATATTCCATTTACCTTGATGCAATTAATATGCATTGTATGCCTGTATCAAAATATCTCCTGTACCCCGTAAGTATGTATATATGCAAAAAATAAAAATTAAAAACAAATCGTTTGCAGAATCTCTACTCTAGATTGATTTCTTTAGTGGGTGCTGTGTGTATAACTAGCCTCATTTCTTATTCCTTAAGTCGTGCTGCTGATAGTTTCTCCTTTCCAAAGAGTGTGGGATGCAGAGAAGGAAAAGCAAATAACTTTATAGTGGAGAAACCTGACACACATGCCCCCAGCCAAGCGATTAGGTCAACATCCAGAGCGTAAGTCCCACTGATGCTGCATGTCCCTGGTACACTGCAGTGAGAAGTGTTTTTTACCTCTGTGATCTTCCCAACGACCCATAACCTGGTCCATTGTGAGAAAACACCAGACGTATTCCACGTGAGGGTCATTCCATGAAATACATGGCCAGGACTCCTGAAAACCATCAAGGCCTTTAAAACCAAGGAGGTCTGAGAAGCTGTCCCAGCCACGAGACACCTAAAGAGGAAGGCACTTAAACACTGAGAGGTATTCCAAGTAGATTCCTGAAACAGAAAGACAACATTGGGTAAAAGCTAAGATAATTAAATGGGACGTTAGTGAAGAAGAACCTGCCAACATTGGTCCACTGATTGTAAGAAAGGTCCATAAAAAGCTAAGATGCTAATACTGATGAAAACTGGCTGTGGCATTTATGGAGATTCTCTACTATTTTTAAACTTTGAAAAATTTTCAAATATTCTAAATTTAAAAATGTATTAAGAATTCATAAAAATATCCATACTTATGCTTGTTGCTTAGTAAGTAGAATGCTATTTCATACAACTTACAGACCAATGAAACAGTGAAATACTAAACCCTAAATAAAAAAGACATCACAGGTAGTAGGTGGGTATAAAGATCTAGAAGTCACGTAAGAGTTTGATGCTGCAGACCAAAGTGTGGTTTCAAATCTTGTTCAAAAAGGGGATTCAGATATGTCTGGTATTTGAATGCCAGGGACTGAGTGACATCTTGTAGGCAGTAGTTTTTTGAGGTGGAGGTAATTTTGCTCCCCGGATGAATTTGGCAATGTCTGCAGAGATTTTTGATTGTTAGAACTCAAGGAGCTTGGAGTGCTACGGTATCTAGTGGATAGATCCCAGAGATGTTGCAAAATGTCCTACAGCTGGACAATATCCACCGCAAATAATTATTTCATACAAAACACCAGTGGCGCCAAGGTCGAGAAGTCCATCTGAGGTAAGAGGATAGAGAAACAGGAACCACCTAAGACAGAGTCTTCAATGTTACAATTAAACATCAGTAGAGGAATAAGAAAGAATCGCCATAAAATAAAATACTATGGAGAAAGCAGGATAGAAAAAAATGGAGCCAGTTAATTCCTAACCATGAAAGGACTGTTTTGAGAGTTGTTGAGATGGGCAGTGAATCTTGAAAAGATGTCATTAATATCACCTCTTTGTATAAACCCTGGAGAAATTCACACACATTTATAGGATGGATTTGTAGTGGAAATATTTGCAGCACTGTTTGAAATTGGGAAAAATTGGGAAATAGACTATTTTTGTATGTAGAAGTTGTAAAAATGAGCTTGGTCTATCTGTACTAATCACAGGCTTCAAAGTTGTATTGTTCAGTGAATAAAGCTGTGACTACATGTGCTGTATAATAACATTTATGTAACACAGATATACTCAGCTCTGTATTTTATGCGGTCCTATAGCTACACATACATGTATTTATTAATACATGCACACGGATGTGTCTGGAAGGAAGAGTACCAGTCCAATCACCTGTCCTCTGTGGTTGGGAGTCAGATTGACACCCAGAAATAATTTAAGAATTACCTGTTTGGTTTGTGCTGTTTGTATACAAACTCTGGAGCCACACAAACTCAGGTCAAATGCTGACACTCTCCTTTACTTGGTTTATAACCTGAGGGATGTTTTCTCCTCCGTTTGCTCACCTTTAAAATGGGGATAACAGTAGCTACTGCAGACTCTTGGTGAGAAAATAGGAGAGTTGCTGTTCATAAATGTGAAACAGGTACACAGTGCTTCACATAGGAAGCACTGTCTTTGTTAGCTGTTGTTCTTAAGACTGTAATTAAAATGTTATATAATGAGTTAAAGACTCCCCTTTTTGTGTAACCAGCTCAATCTTACGTTCATAATTAGTGTAAAAATGTGTAGGTATCACTTTCCAGTCTAATCTCAGTGAATAATAACAAAGGACTCTGAGTGATTTGGTATTGAAACATCCATACAGCAACAAGACCCAAAACAAAATCTGACTGCATACATTTTTTTACCTTAGGCAAGTGTATTCAGAAATTAGTCTGGGTCTACCTTGAAATACTTATCAATTAAGAATGCATAAAATATTCAGAAGAGTGAATGTTACATGTCTTTTTAGTGGGGAAAACGGTTTAATCTCTCATACAAACACACAAAACTCTCAGAATGTAAAGAAACAAGACCTAAGGACTCAAAATGATATACATTTTTGGGAAAACAATCTTAATTTTTGTAATACTATAAAAAATCAAACTAAAGTCTCAGTTATATAAATATTATTTATTAGATCCGATCCTCTACCTCATATCTTCTTTTCAGTGCCACTTTCTTACTATTTCCTGACTACCTAATGTAAAACTGCACTCCCTCCCAATTGGTATCAAAAATATGATTTTCTCTTGCTTTATTTTTCTCCGTAACATTTAAAATCAGCTGACCTCTTATGAACTTTATTTACTTTTTATTGTCCTTCTTCTCTCTGCATGCCCCAAGCATACTCACTGAGGGCAATATTGCATTCCTAGTGCCTGGAAAAATATTTCATACATGATATGCATTCAATAAATATTCATTGAATGAATGAATGAATGAATGACATGGCACAATGTTGGCTTCCTGTATTCATGTCACTACTAATCTGAGCTAGGCATAATCACTCTTAAGAATTCCCTGGAAGTAATGCCATTTCAATTTCAATTTATATTGTTCCACAATATTTCCTTAGCTTCCAAGATTGTTCCAATTCCATAGACAGGACCATTCCCAAGGGCTTTGGGTGGAAGATCTTTTTGTGTTCACAACATTCTATTTTATGTCTCTCTTCTTCCTCCCTACCTCCCACTCCAAAATATACGTACCTACCATCGAGGTGGCTTTGATGAACACTGGAGTCAGAATGAAATACAGATGAGTTACTGCAGAGCAGCTGGCCCAGCGCAGGTCAGGTAGGGCGAGGTCATGGAAGACAGTCAGAGGCTGCTCTGGCTTCAGCCGCGGCTTCCCGTTGAGTTTCAGTGTCACAGAGACCATTTTTAAAGACCACATTTAATTCTACATTCATCTGGACTCCAGCAGTTCCCTCTATGTCACAACCCTAGAGGGCTAAGTAATGTGTCAGGGAGGATTCCAGAAAGGAAACAGCATGAGATCTGAGACAAAGGCAGAGTCAGGACTCAGTTTCCATCTTGGCCATAAGCCTCTCTGTGCCCATTTTTAGACGGCCTCATTGTTACCTTCTCCGTGGGGCTCCTGGAAGAATTCAGGGAAATAACACATTAAGTGCCCCGTGCTTAGAGTTAAATAATTGTTAGTTAACTTGCTTCCCAGGCTGAACATTAATTACAATATGTGTGTGCGTCACAGAGGGAAACAAAAAATAACTTTAGATTATTAGGTCTTTTAAGTAATATTTAAATCCATTTAAAATCAAATGGAAGTAAACCTTTGCAGTGTACCTCATATCCACACACTTGTTCTTTGTTATGATGGAATTATCGAGACTCAACAATCAACAGTAGGTCTTCAGAAATTAAAGAAAGAAAACCTTGAAGCCCACAGTTATACTATGTACAGAGTTTAATACATGACATGTAAGGCAACATCAACGGCAAAAACATGCTTTACTCTTTCCAAAAGACTCTTTTCTTACAGCTTGAGCTATTTATGTGAATTCAATCACAGAAAGCACTTTTAGGTTTGAATGAATGTGAAAATCATGCAATGGTAATATACCAATGCCTAGTAAACTAAAACTGTTCATAATCATAACTTTGAGACTATTTTTAGAAGCTAATTACCAGCAGAAAAAAGAGAAATAAATGGAGTTTGACTAAGAAACAGCCAATAATTCATTAATTAGAAATAAAAGATAATGCCATATGACCTTTATACTGTTAAAATCATTTTATTATTTTCTACACACACAGGCACATACATGTATGTAAATTGTGTCTATAAATTTATATTATATATCATATATCTGATATAAAATGCATTATATTATGTATTACAATGTAATATATATATAAATTGAAAGAACTGATTTTAAAATCCAATCTGCATAAATCCTAAATTTTATATTTATATACAGTTGAAGAACCATTATTTTGAATTATATCCACTTTATAGGAATCTAATATACTTTGATTTAAATGAATCAGATGTGCTTTTTCCAGAAAATGTATAATACCTTGTGTGTTCTTGAGTGTAGACATAAAAATCCTAATTAAGAAAATAATAATAACACAGTGCCCAGAGTCTGAAAGAAAAAGGGGATGATGAAGATGCTGAGAAGCCATCCATCACAATGTCTGGAAATAACTTTAATGTATGTAATTTAGTCTTTGTATTTCATAGTTCGCTTGTGTTCACATATTTTATTTGAGTATTTGAATTTTATGGTTATTGCTTTGAGTGTTAGGTTCTCTACCTATAATTATTTCTACTGCAGTCTACCTGCTCAAGGTAATTTCCCCTTTTTCTGTGTGCCGCTAATGGCATGACTATTGTTGAGTTTCTTTAATTCTAAAGCACACCATCCCTCTGAGCTGGAACAGCATCTGCTGCCCATGGGCCCAAGATGTCCCCAGAGCTGGTCTGCACCCAGTTCGGCACGGGGTTCTGACCCCAGTACCAGTGGCCCTTTTGATGCTCTCAGCCTGGCCAATATGAGGAAACTCTGTCTCTACTAAAAATACAAACACACACACACACACACACACACACACACACACACACACAAAACAGGCGTGGTGGTAGGTGCTTGTAATACAGCTATTCAGGAGGCTGAGGCAGGACAATTGCTTGAACCCAGGAGACAGAAGTTGCAGTGAGCTGAGATCATGCCACTGCCCTCCTTCCTGGGTGACACAGAGAGACTCTGTCTCAAAAAAAAAGACATGAGAGACTTTGTCTCACTTCTGCTCCTAACCTAGTTAATGGGACAGCTGCTGCCCACGTTCTGGGTTCCTCAGAGATGTGCACCCCAGCACCCAGTGCCCCATCCCACCATTGCGTGGCAGCTGCAGAGGGGAGGGCACAGCATGGTGACCACCATGATCAGTGTCTCCCTGTGCCCCGTCTGTGGCCTCCACACCATACCTGGGGTGCAAGGCTTTCCTGTGCCAGCTTTGTAAACATGAAAGCTTCCAGCGTAACATTGTAATGACAACACAGGAGATAGAAACACCTCCATGAACAAGATGTTAAATATAATTACTCTCAGCTACCATGGGGATATTGTTTTAAAATTAACTCTTCATGGGAGAAGTTAATCTGGGCTTGAGGGCTGCTAGGTCCAGGACAGTACAGTCCCCAACGTGGTACAAGCCCAGAGTGCTATGCATCCAGGGTGGTAAACGCCCAGGGTAGTACACCCCCAGGGTGATACTCAGCTAGAGTGCTACACATCCAGGGTGGTACATGCCTAGGGTGGTACGCATCCAGGGTGCTATGCGTCCAGGATGGTAAACCCCTAAGGTGATACACCGCTAGAGTGCTACATGGCCGGGGTGGTAAACGCCCAGGGTGGTACACGTCCAGGTTGCTACATGTCTAGGGTGGTAAGCAGCCAAGGTGGCACATGCCCAGGGTGGTACGCATCCAGGGTGGTAAGCAGCCAGGGTGGTACATATCCAGGGTGCTACGTGTCTAGGGTGGTAAGCAGCCAAGGTGGTATACACCCAGGGTGGTATGCAGCCAGGGTAGTAAGCAGCCAGGGTGGTATGCGTCCAGGGTGGTAAGCAGTCAGGGTAGTAAGCAGCCAGGGTGGTAAGCAGCCAGGGTGGTATGCGACCAGGGTGGTACACTTCCAATACTATGCATCCAGGGTGGTATGCATCCAGGATGGTACACGTCCAGGGTTGTAAGCAGCCAGGGTGGCACGTGGCCAGGGTGGTATATGTCCAGTACTATGCATCTAGGGTGGTACATGTCCAGTACTAGGCATCCCGGGTGGTACGCATCCAGGATGGTAAGCAGTCAGGGTGGTATGTGGCCAGGGTGGTACATGCCCAGAGTGCTATGCATCCAGGGTGCTATGCATCCAGGGTGGTATACAGCCAGGGTGATATGCAGCCAGGTTGGTATACCCCCAGGGTGGTACGCAGCCAGGTTGGTATGCCTCCAGGGTGGTATACGTTCAGGCAGGAGCCTCCATCTTGGAACTGGCCTGTGCTAAATCAGATGGCTATGGCCTCTCCAGTGTGGACAGCACTGAAGGACCAAAGCACATCTCAAGGAGGAGAGTTCCTTGCAGGACTGGCTGAGGCCTTGACTAACCAGGTTGTCCTCTCTCTCTGCCCATTCCTGCTTGCTTTCTGTCCTGCTTATGATGCTGCAGGTATCCTCTCCCTGTTAGCTTCCTGGGGAGCCTGCTGTGTCTCTTCTCATTGTACCAGAGAAGAAAATGAGCCATGGATTTAATTATCCTTCCAGTGACTGCACTCTGCTGCGGTAGATCCACAGGTGGAAAGAAGTGTCCTGATCCTCCTGGGTCTCCTCTCTCCCTCTGGACGGGTCGCTGTCCCCAGAAATGTGACCCTTGAGTTAGATCAAGTCAAGCATCATTTATGGTAAAGAATTTTAGAGCTTGGAATGACAGAAAGTAGACTGAGATTGCCTTTAGCTTATTACAATAAGGGTCTACTAAGTAAATAATAAACAGAATTGCAGCATGTATTATTTTTAAGTTTTGTATTTTCAGAGATGCTTTCTCTCGTTTTCCTTTGCATTTTTTATAACTTTTTAATTTGCAATAAGGAAGTGTGAGAAAAATAACAGAAGTTATATGTATCTGAAATAGCACTTATTGTGCAGATTCCTAAAATTTTAAAATGAATGAGTCCATCCCAACTCTGATCTTTTTTACTGTTAATATGAGAAAATGTAAGCTCAGAAAATATAATAGTATATAATATCACAGAGACAAGAAATGGGTAAGGAAAGATAGGAATCTGGGTCTTCTAATTATTCAGCTTGGTTTTTTTTTCTGTTAAACTATGCCAAAATTATTTCTTTCTAACATTACAGTTGCATTTAAAAGCATTTCAATTACGTTAACACAGTTGTGACAGTATGGTGTGTTGGGAATATCATAGGTCTGTACAGATGTGGGTACATCTCTGCTATCTTAACCGAGTTGCTTAGCCTCTCTGGGTGTCATCATTTTTATATGTGAAATTGGAGCAATGATGCCTTATTTGCAGACATGTGAGGTTTGAAACACCATATATAAAGCATTCCAGTGTTTGAAATAGAAGTTCAGCAAGATATATCAATAGTATCCATTAATAATAGTCTTATTTTAAGGTAATTGAATCTGTAATTTGAAACACTCAAGTAAATGTATAGTTTCACCCAGGAACCACTACTCCCAGAATTAAAAATTGCATTTGGTCTTTTGTAATTCCAGTTTGACCATTCTACATTCATTTCTCCCTCAAGGCGGCCATGCAGCAGCACACATAAAGCTATTTGTGTTTTCTCATCACTTTACTGTTATCTATTTGTCGGTTTATATTTAAAGTATTTTTCCTGAAGACGATATAACACTGGTTGTATTTTTGAACCAGCCTCATACTGTCCACCTTGCAACTGTGATGTTCATGTCATTTGCATTAAGTATGTTTATTGCTGTGTCTGTGTTTAATTTTACCACCTTGCTGTTTGCTTGGTATTTGGATTCAGTTTCTTTTCCCCCCTTCTTTTTATGGTTTCCTTTTGGTTAATTAGCTGTAACATTTGTCTTTGCTATTTTAGTGGTGACATTAGAGTTTATAGTACTCTACCATAGTCTACTGTGCTGTTATACTGATGCTTTTTTTTTTAATATGTTGTACTATTTCACCTACTGTATAGCAAAGATACAGCAATATACTCTCCTTTCTTCTTACCCAGCCCCACTGGTATTTCTGTCACTTCTGCATATGTTAGAAACCCAAAATACATATTGTTTGGCTTTAAAAAGCTCAATCTTTTAAACAGATTTTAAAAATAAAATCTATTTTATATTTCCCCATGCAGGTATCATTCCTAGTACGAGGCCTCTCTTACTATGCTATTTCCTTCAACCCTAACCCATTTTAATATTCCTTGTGGTATGGGCCTGCTAGTGATGGACTTTCAGTTTTCACGTCTGAATTTGCTTTCTATATCCTGTGATTTTGCAAAATATTTTTGCCACATAAATTTATTAGCTTGACAGTTGCTTTGCTTATTCCTTATTTCAGTATTTTCTAAAAGTTGCTCAGTCTCTCCTTGGTTTCTTTCTTTCTGAAGATATGTCAGCCAGCACCTTTATCTTTGTCTCTCTGTGCAGAACCTTCTTCCTACCCCCACTACTGTGGTTGCTATAAAGATTTTTTTCTTCATTGCTGTATCTAGGCAACTTGATTTTGACATGTGTGATAGAGTGCGCTAAAGGTTCTTTGCATTTTGCACTTATTGAACTTCTTGCATTTATGAGTTCACTGTTTTAGTAAATTTTGAAGTTTTCAAGTTGTTTTTCTTTTCTTTTCTTTTTCCGGCCCTCTTTGTGTTCACTGCCTTTAGTGACTTTAATTACACATATATGTCTGCTTGGAGATGTCCCAAAATTCATTGATTCTCTGTGCCCTTACTGTTGTTTTTGTTTGGAAATCTTTCTTTTCACTTCTATGTTCCATTTTAAATACTTTCTCTTTGTATCTCTACACGTTGGTTAATCTTACTTTCTGCTATGTCTATTCTGCCTTTAATAACATCCATAGATTTTTAAATATCAGATGGTTTTAACTCTAGATTTTCAATCTGGGTCTTTTTTTTCTCTTTCTCTTTCTTTGTTTTTTTTTTTTTTTTTTTTTTACATTTTCCATGTCTCTAGATAACATCTTCCATTATCACCTGATTGAGAACAGGGCATACAATGGTAATAAAAGTTTTAATGTTGGTATCCACTGATTCAGAATTCTGTTTTGTTTCTGGCTCAGTTTTCATTGATCAAGTTTTCTTCTTCTTGTGGATAACTTCTTACTTTTTTTGCATGCTTAGTAATTTTTGACTGGATGCCAGACATTGTGAATCTCACTTTGACAGGTGCTGAATATTTTTGTATTCCCGTAAATATTCTTGAGCATTCTTTTGGTGTTTGGTTGAATATTTTTCCAACAACAGTTTGATCCTTATAGACACTAATTCTTAAGGCTGGATGTCGGTTGAGGCATGAAAGATGTTGCTTCTTTCTTAGTAGTAAGGTTGATTTGAATTTAACTATCCTTGTCATAGTTTTGTGGAAATTTGTATTTGGATTAATTTTTCTAGTGTTTAAAAGTGCAAAGGCCCAACAACTATTTGCTCTAGTTTAGTGAAATTAGGACAGTGTCTCCCTTTAACTTGAAGATTTAGGACCACACGAGGAATAACTAGTGAAGTCAAAGTATAAGACCATAAGATTATTTCCTAATTCACACTAGCAAATATGCATTATGCTTCTCAAAAGCCATTTACACAGTCAAAATCATCTTGCAACAGCATTTTTATTTTCTCAATTGTCAGAGCTTCTAATGTCTTCCACGTGCTATTCAAAATCTTTTGAACATCCAGTCTGTGGGTTTCAAATCCATTTGCCAACTAGTCGTTTACCTTGTTTTGACTTTGCTGCAATCTCTCCTGCAGTGTTTCTGCTATTATATGAATTTGCCTGGAGAGCTTAAAATATTTTTTTTTTAAAAACTATGTTATAGTTGTGCCCTCAGTTCTACCTAAGAGAACATCATAGTTCTCCCAAATCTACATATCCCTGTTATTATAACAAAACCCCATTGTGAACACTACAGATCTAATGACACTTTATCATCATCTCTTTTGAAGTTAGCCACATTTTCATATGAAAGAGTTTTTTGTCATGCTTGCAAGTAAGGAGTCTGAATGCATCATATGCAAGTCCTACCACCAATTCTTACCAGTTATATGTCATAGAAGTTACTTAAGCTCTCTGCAGCATGATGTTTTTTCCTTTAAAATGGGCATAATAATAGTACTTACTGATACACATTCTTAATAAATATAAACTACTTAGAACAGTGTCTAGCACATAGTATTTGTTCTGTAAGTATTTCCAATTATTATTTATAAGGCAGGGATAATGAATTAGAATTAATATTGCTAAATGAAAACCTGGGCTATCCTTCTCCTTTATTTCCATTACAACTATGCTAGCGTTTTAACAATAACTTTGACTCTGATACACTTTTAAAAATATTGTTTCTGAAACTGGGTTATGTTAAACTCTCTGTATACTTTGCAAATTGTATTATTTCCCTAAAATTTGCATGGTGCTTTAGAATTGGGAAAATCAATTAAGAAGTACTGACATGTATGGAACACTTAACCTCTACCAAGTGCCCTGCTGTTTTGCTTGTGATATCTTTTTAAAATTTTCTGTTGTAAATCCATGAGTAAGCTTTACTTTTCATTCCCCTTTTTAAGACGTGGAAACTAAGATCTAAGTAATTGGTCCAACATCACGAAATCAGTTTCTGGAGCAGAAACCCAAGTCTGTGTGATGCCAGATCTGATGACTGTAGCTCGCTATGCTGTATCCTTTTCTCTAAATGTTTACCACTACTGACTCCCCCACACATTATCTTTCCTTTTTTATTTGGTCATATCTTACCGTTTTCCACCTTTAAGTATATTTACAACTCTCTTCCTCATTTATTTCTTCTCAGGCAGTTCCTATTACTTCCCATAGCAATGCGTTCTATAAGGTCCTTCTCTTTCACTGTCATTCCTCATCCTGGAGAATGAGACTTTTTGAAAATAGAAGGCATTCAGTGATGACCATGACTGCCACCTCCTGGGAGGTCCTCATTGCTTTTGTCATAAATACTTTCTCAGTACCTTCTCCTCTTACAGCTTGGCCTGTATTCAGAGAGCCAGTAAAGAGAATAAATGTCAGGTTTCAAGATTTGAAAATCTTATTTTTTTGATATGATCCTGATAATTATATAGCCAGATTTTTCTAATTCTTCCCAAAGCCAGGAGAGAGAGTGGAGTGAAGAACTTTCATCACCAAACAGTCCAAAGCAAACACATCTGATATTGTTGGTTTACATAGCAAGTGCACATCATGAGGGTATTTGGAGTTATATTTTCTTAAGCTAGTAGGAGACTTTTAGAGAGGCAAAGTGTAAAGAAGTTGACAGAAACCCCAAGGGACACAGATTCCAAATGAATGCACCTCATGAAAGTCCACTGATTTTACACATGCTGTAAAAAATGCTGTTGCTCCTTTGATGAATTTCAAACTTCTTTTTGATAGCCTTGTCCCATGTAGTAATGAATATTAATATTGTATTTTATTGTAATATCATGTTTTCACTTTTCTTTTGGGAAGATATTCAATATGACATCCACTTAATCATCAAAACATCTGGGTTAAAAGGTTGATGTGATAGCCCAATTAAGTCACTGAATTGTGACCATATGTACTTGCCAAATTAAGTGTTCGAAGGAAATTTTCATGTGCATATTTAGAATGGCAGCCTATGTTTCAGGTTTTTAAGCCCTGGTGTACAAACTTGGCTTCGTAAGTTCTGGTGGAAACCTGCCATGAGAGGAAAGAATTGTGCCCAGAGCTCTTTCAAGAAAACCTTTCACGTTACCAAGTGTCTGTGTTGGGCACAGAATTCCCATCACCTGAATAAGAATTGCTTTCTTGAAGCATCTATGGGAAAGCATGCAAATGGCTCAGGAAATAAAGAGAATTAAAAGTAGAGTTTATGTTAACTCAAGTATTTACTGAATTCTTAATGTGTATTCATTACTTGTAGGAGTCACAAATAGGCATAATCTTTAGAAAAGCTGGTTAAAAATACAGTTAAAATGAAATTGGCAGAAATGACATTGGGTTGAATTGACTTTGCTTTTAAATTAGTTTTTCTCAACCACTGAATTATCAAATGTTGGCAATTTTTGTGTCTGTGTCTTAAATCTTTGCATAGGCCTACAAACAATTACATCAATATTTTACAATTTATAAGTTTTGTGAATTTTTTTAAATAAAATTGCTGATGGATTTATAATACTATGTGCATTTTGCATTTGTTAGTGTTTGCAACCAGAAAAAATATTCTAATTTATTCTTAATTATTTTTATTTGTTGATATTGTTCACATTAACATTTAACTTTTGAAAAAGGAAAATGTGTTAAAGATAAAAGTACCAATCCCTAAATCATAAATTTATAACTTTGTGTCACCAGCCAGCAACTTTAAACCTTAAATGGTAGATTTAATCATTTTTTCACATTTGCTAAGTTATTTTGCTTTTAAAATCCTTAAATTAATTTTAAGCCTCTGATACTTATTTACATTTTTTTGCCAAGTGTGGAAATAAAGTGACTTAAATTATACATTATTTATTAATTTACTTTTTCTAAAATAATATATTGTCCAACTGAATTTTGAAAAACGTTTTTTCTGTTTCCACTAAGCTTATGAGCTATGTATATTATAGTTAATGTATATATGTATAGGAGAATTTATTATCTGCTTTATAATATATTAACATTTGTATACAAGGATAAAAAGATTCAATTCCAACCTGGAATGATTCAGGGCCCTCAATAGTTCATTAACAGCTGTTTACAATAAAGTCTCCTAGAGTCATAAAGAACAGATATTTGGAGACCTGTTATCTCATTCAATCCTCACACCTTCCTCTATAAAATAAATACTGATGGGAAAACAATTTCAGTAAATAAACAGAGCTGATAAATGTAAAAGAAGAGACCTAAAGGCCATTATCCTTTCCATTAGAATCCTTGTCAGTTGAATATCAGAATCTCCCTAAGAATGATTCTGAAAAAAAATATTTGTAAACACCCATCTTAATCCTTTGCACTTTGCAAAGACTGTGTCTGATCTGTGTTTTTCAATTTCTTTTATAATTAAGTGTCAAGATGTTAAGGTAAAGACAAAATCTGTAAACAAGAAAAAGAAAAAAACCATTAAAGTGGTCTAAGGTGCCCCAGAAATAGACATCCTGTTTATCTTCTGTAACTCTCTGGACCATTGCGTGGAGCTGAAGGCTATTGCTATTATAGCAAGTCTTCACTTCATGTGCTTGGTAGGCTCTTGGAAACTAGCTCTAAGCAAATCAGCATAAGAAAAGAACAATTTTCCCACAGTCTGACTGATATAAACCAGAGTAAATTTCCTCTGGAATATTTCTGGTCAGACAAAACATCGCCACAATTCTAAATATTAAAGATTGAAGCACTTGAAATATCAAACACTGAAATAGATCTGAGCTATGCATTCATTTGAGAAAGATTAATAAAAACAAGTAAAATAATAATTTATCCAGTTATTCCAGTTTGGGGTTGCGGGTGGTTAGGGCTGTGTCAGCAGCTCAGGGTGCCAGGTGGGTTGGGCACCAGCCCTGGACAGGACACCCTACCATGGCAGGGAAGCACACACACCACTCACTTACCCTGGGACCCTGGGCACATACCAATGAACTTATCATGCACATCATTGGGATATGGAGGCAACTGGAGAAACCTCATGCAGACATGGAAAGAACAGACAGTGGCCCCGGTCAGAAATCTTATTTCTCTCATCAATGTTATAATGAAATGGTGGTGATGGTAACGGTGCCCTTTGTGAGCCTGCTGTGAAATGAAAGTCTGCAACTGCACCTGGAAAAGGAGCCTTTACATCAGATACAACAAATGAAAATGCAATTGCATCAGAAGAACAGGCACACTCTCCATTGATGTCTACTTTTTTCTTTGACATTTGCTACTTCTAACATCAGCCTTAATTTTTCCCTACGAAAAATATCATTTCTAAATTGATGAAATAGAATGGAATATTTTTCATATTCAGTTTTATCTGTTGAAAGTTAGAAGTGATGGGTGTTTACACATATTTCTTTTCAGAATCCTTCTTGGGGAAATTCTTGTATTTATTAATGATATTTTTCCTTCAAAAATGTATGAGTCAGTACATTTCTACTATGCTGGAAAATACCATTGCACATTACAGTGGTAACAGTCCTGGAGAGCTTCAGTTCTCTCAAAATTTACTAAATATGCTGTGAGTAATAAAGTGTGAGGCTTGTCCTTTACAGCAGTATCTTCAGATATCAAGATATCCTCCATCTCTACATCTTGTCCCGCTGGAAGGTCTTCAGGGAGAAGGCCAAGTATGGAGCTGTCATGTCCTAGAATAACAATGGCTCCTTCTGAAATCTTTCCTGAAGGACCTGACTAAGGTTGTTTTACAGTTAAATTATTATTTATTTTGAGTAGGAGAAGCACTCTCTGAAATAATGATAAAATTATAGTAAATACAAAAAACACTAACAGTTGTTCATGTTCATGTATGTGCTACACTTTTGTATGACTGGCAGCTCAGGTGGCTTGTTTCCATCAGTGTCCCCACAAACATGTGAGTCGTACCTGGTGCCACCACATTGTGATGGCTACAGCATCACTAGGCCATAAGCTCCTGGGACTGACATTGTGTATGAGACCTGTCACCGATCTGTCATTACGCAGCTCACAACCATTTATTACTGTAGAATGTTCTGTTGATCTTTCTGCACAATAATCAATTACATTTTTCATACCAAAGCTAATTGGAAAAAAGTAATTTCATGCTTTTTTTTAACAGAAAAAATAGTTGCACAGACTAAGTTCCAATTTCAGAGTGGTCTATTTGGATTTTCCATGCATGATATTGACTGCTCATTGTGGTTACCTTTAGCAAGCTAATTTGATAGATCGTCATTGATAACCCTTGTCTTTGGGGAGCAATTATCTGGACACTTTCTATTGGAAAATTTTTGTTTGTTTGTTTTTGTTTTTTTTTTTTTTTGACAGAGTCTCACTCTGTCACCAGGTTGGAGTGCAGTGGTGTGATCTCGGCTCACTGCAATCTCCACCTCCCAAGTTCAGGCAATTCTCCTGCCTCAGCTTCCCGAGTAGCTGGGATTACAGGCTCAGGCCACCACACCCAGCTAATTATAGTATTTTTAGTAAAGATGAGGTTTCACCATGCTGGACAGGATGGTCTCAATCTCCTGACCTTTTGATCTGCCCAGCTCAGCCTCCCAAAGCGCTGGGATTACAGGCGTGATCTAAGAAGCCCAGCCGCCTTCTAAGAAGAATTATTAGTAACAGTTAACAGTGATAATAATGACCCTAAGAAGACACGAAGGTTTATTAATTTTAAATACCCCCTTGACAATAAAGAAAAATACCAAACATATTTTTGTCCACACATTCCCTTTCTCTATCAATCACTCTTCCCATTTACGGTGGTTATTTAACCTGCGTCTTTGACCTTAAGAGCTCTTGGCTCAGCTGACGGACATTCTGAGTTATAAGCTGAAGGGCTGCCCAGATAAAATGGAAAGTTTTTCTTCCTTACAAATGACATTTGCAATGTACTGTAAACAGCACACATTTTTGCTTTAGGGATAGTGAATGTGGAAATAAATACAGAATTTTCTTATTATAAAAGACAACACAAATTATTGTAGATAATGTTGAACTGTTTTCTGCTGTGTTTTTAAACAGATTTTTGTAGACTGCTCTCATAAATTTTAAAAACTAGAACTGAGCACACTTTGACTATGTAAATGGAGATTTCCTAAATATGTCAATAATAATAATATCTAAGCACTAGTATTTATTTCCTAAGTATTTCTACATAGCTCAGTTTGTACTTACAGAGTGTCATGATAAAAATTCTTTAAAAAATAACTGAGATTCCTTCCCCATATTCTAGAAAAGTTCTAAATATTTCTCAGTTTAAAAATTAAGAAAACAGAAAATATTGTGCTATGTTATACCAACACATTAAAATACACCCCCTTGCCCACGCAAAGACAATGGGTACAGACGTAACATGGTTTCTGTTCAATTGGAAATACATTTTTATTTGGAAATAGTTTTATTTCCCTGCTAGTAAGTTCCGTAGCTTATTCAAATACTAAACAAGAGCAGCTAATTTACTCATTACATACTAAATTTAAACCATAAATAAGGAGACAATAGCCAATAATCATGAATTTTATCCATTCAACTGAATGATGCCCACTTCAGTGTAACATCATGTTCTATGAGTATGGAGTGGAGTTTCCAATCGATTGATTTAGATAGATAATCATATCAAGGAAAATGTGAGAGGGTCACAAAAGAACAGAATCAATATCCTGTTATTGAAATTGTCCATGAAAGGAGTCAAACTGTAAAATATTTAAAAACATTTATTCTGAGCCAAATATGAGTGACCAAGGGCCCATGACACAGCTTTCAGGAGGCCTTGAGAACCACAACTTAGTTTTATACACTGTAGGGAGACATAAGACATCAAACAAGACACATCATATGTACATTGGTTTGTCTGAAAAGGCAGGACAACTGGAAGTGGGAGCTTCCAGGTCATAGCTAGAGTCAAAGGTTTTTTTTGTTTGTTTGCTTTTTTATATTGGAAATTAATTGAAAGAGTTAAGTTATTGTTTAAGACATATAATCAATAGAAAGGAATGTCTGGGTTACAATAAAGGGTTGTGGAGACCAATGTTTTATCATGCATACCAAGCCTCCAGGTAGCAGGCTTCCGAAAATAGATTGTCAGTGTTTCTTTTCAGAGTTAAGGAGCCTGTTGTACCAGTAATTCTAAAAGGGAAGAGGGTATAATGAGGCGTGTCTGGCTCACCCATATCACCATGGCTCGAACTAGTTTTTCAGGTTAACTCGACAAGTTTTTCAGGAATGACCCTGGCTGAGAGGAGGTTCCATTCAGATGGCTGAGTGCTTTGAATTTTATTCTTGGTTTACAAAATGCAAGTGAATTGAGTATTTGTGTTTTCAAAACTTAGCACTGAAACTTACTTTTGAATCAGACGCTATAAATGGACAGAGCCTGGCTGCTGGCCTGGGATATAGCGGCAAAATCTTTTCTTTATACATTGATGGATCGATGCATGAGATTTCTAGTTTATTATTGAATTCCATTGTTTATCCATCAAACCTTAATTGAACATTGCATAATGATGTGTATCAGATGCCATACCAGTCCTGGATGCATAAAAATAAATAGGGTATGAGTATTCACTCTTGTGGTATTATCTGATATCATCATTTCAGATTTCTATTGTCTACTGTGTGATCTGGTTGCTCACTATATGAGCATGTAGAATTTCATCGCTAGAAAGATATAATCTAGACATCATCTGGAACACCAAGTATAAGCAGGACTGTATTTTTCTCTCTTAACAAAATGTATTTATTTATAATTTATAAAAATGCTTATAAAAGTATTAATCTGCAGATATTCTAAAATCAGAAGGCATTTTCTCAGTTTAGTTTTAGGAACAATTAATATTTTTCTGATGCCAGAGATTTTCTCATTTTAATCTTCAAAAGATGGTGCCTGTTTTGTGGTATAAATGGCTCTTCACAGAAAATTTAACTTGTTTTTTTCTCCTTTTTTTTTTGCTCTTTCCAATAGTTTTACCTAGTCACACTTGTGGAAATCCTGGAGAAATTCTGAAAGGAGTTCTCCATGGAACGAGATTCAACATAGGAGACAAAATCCAGTACAGCTGCCTGTCTGGCTACATCTTGGAAGGCCATGCCATCCTAACCTGCATCATTAGCCCAGGAAATGGTGCGTCGTGGGACTTCCCAGCTCCCTTTTGCAGAGGTACAGTGCAACAAGGGGGCTGGGGAGCAGACTCCGGAGCAGGGCAATGGCTTTGGAGCTGCCTTTAGGAAAGTTTCCACTTAAACAAAAAGTGGACATGTTAGGCTGACTTGTACTATGTAAGCTCATTCTGCTCCTGAAAGCAATATTGCATGTTATTAATATGAAAGAAATAACATGTAATGTGTAAAATAGCATTTACTACTACATGTTATTTGTATGAACATAATAACATGTAATGTGTAATTACATGTATGTAAAAAAACCATGATTGGACTACATAAAGTCAATAGCAAGTTTACTACTTGTGATCTGGTTTGGCTGTGCCCTCACCCAAATCTCACTTTGAACTGTAATTCCCACAATTCTTACATGTCATGGGAGGAACCTGGCAGAAGGTAATTGAATTATGGGAGTAGGTATTTCCTGTGCCATTCTCATCATAGTAAATAAGTCTTTTGAGATGTGATGGTGTTAAAAAGAAGACTTCCCCTGCATAAGCTCTCTCTTTGCCTGTGGCCATCCATGTAAGCTAAGACTTGTTCCTCCTTGCGTTTTGCTATAATTGTGAGGCTTTTTAAGCCACTTGGAACTGTAAGTCTATCGAACCTCTCTCTTTTATACATTGCCTGGGTTGAGATATATCTTTATCAGCATTGTGAAAATGAATTAATACAATAGATTGGTACTAGGAGTGGAGCACTCCTGAAAAGATACCCAACGATGTGGAAGTGACTTTGGAACTGGGTAACAGACAGAGGTTAGAACAGTTTGGAGGACTCAGAAGAAGACAGGAAAATGTGGGAATGTTTGGAACTCTCTAGAAACTTGTTGAATAGCTTTGAGGAAAATGCTAATAATGATAGGGACAATGAAATTCAGGTTGAGGTAGTCTCAGATGGAGATGAGAAACTTGTTGGGAACTGGACCAGAGATGACTCTTGTTATGTTTTAGCAAAGAGACTGCTGGCATTTTGCCTTTGCCCTAGAGAGCTGTGGAACTTTGAACTTGAGAGAGATGATTTGAGGTATCTGGCAGAAGAAATTTCTAAGCAGCAAAGCATTCAAGAGGTGACTTGGGTGCTGTAAAGGCATTCAGTTTTACAAGGGAAGCAGAGCATAAAAGTTCATGAACTTTGCAGCGTGGCAATGTGATAGAAAAGAAAATCCCATTTTCCAAGGAGAAATTCAAGCCAACTGCAGAAATTTGCATCACGAGAAGCCAAATATTAATCCTCAAGACAATGGAGAAAATGTCTATAGGACATTTCAGAGGTGTTCATGGCAGCCCCTCGCATCACAGGCCCAGCGGCCTAGGAGGATAAAATGGTTTTGTGGCTTGGCGAAGGGTCACCATGCTGTGTACAGCCTAGGAACTGGTGCCCTGCGTCCCAGCCACTTCACTTGTGGCTGAAAGGAGCAACATAGAGCTCAGGCTGTGACTTCAGAGGATGCAAGCCTCAAGCCTTAGCAGCTTTCACTTGGTGTTAAGCCTGTGAGTGTGTAGAATTCAACAACTGGGGTTTGGGGACCACTGCCTAGATTTTAGAGGATGTATAGAAATGCCTGGATGTCCAGATAGATGTTTGCAGGGGAGGGACCCTCATGGAGAACCTTTGCTAAAGGAGTATGGAAGGGACATGTGGGCCTGGAACCACCCCCACCCCACAGAGTCCCTCCTCCCATCCCACAGAGTCCCTACTGGGTCTCTGCCTAGTGGAGCTCTGAGAAGAGGGCCACCACGCTCCAGATGCCAGAGTGGTAGATCCACTGACAGCTTGCAGCATACACCTGGAAAAGCTGCAGTCACTCAACACCAGCCCATGAAAGCAGCCAGCAGGGGAGCTGTACCCTGCAAAGCCACAGGGGTAGAGCCACCCAAAACCATAGGAACTCATTTCTTGCATTAGCATGACCTGGATGTGAGACACAAAGTCAAAAGAGATCATTTTGCAGCTTTAAGATTTGACTGCCCCGCTGGATTTTATGCAAGCATAGGACCTGTAGACCCTTTGTTTTGGCCAATTTCTTCTATTTGAAATGGTTATATTTACCCAATGCCTGTACCTGCATTATGTCTAGGAAGTAACTAACTTATTTTTGATTTTATAGGCTCATAAGAGGAAGGGTCTTGCCTTGTCCTGGATAAGACTTTGGAATATGGACTTTTGAGTTAATGCTGAAATGAGTTAAGACTTTGGGGGACTGTTGGGAAGGCATGGTTGGTTTTGAATTGTGATGACCTGAGATTTGGGAGGGGCCAGGGATGGAATGTTATGGTTTGGCTGTGCCCTGACCCCAAATCTCATCTTGAATTACAGCTCCCACAATTTCCACATGTTGTAGGAGGAAGCCAGTGGGAGATAATTGAATCATGGAGGCAGGTCTTTCCCATGCTCTTCTTGTGATAGTTAATAAGTCTCATGAGATCTAATGGTTTTAAAAATGGGAACTTCCCTGGACAAGCTCTCTTTCCCTGGTGCCATCCATGTAAGACGTGACTTGCTTCTCCTTACCTCCCGCCATGATTGTGAGTCTTCCCCACCCACGGAGAAGTGTAAGTCCACTAAACCTCTTTCTTTTGTAAATTACTGAGTCTTGGCTATGTCATTTTTACCAGTGTGAAAACAGACTGATACAACTTGTTATTATATCCCCCCAATATCCAAAGTTGTTTCAATTCTGTTTTTCCATCTTTATGGATTTCTGCCTATTCTCATCACCTCTTGTTGTCGGATTCAAAGGTTTGATGCCAGTGTTTATGTCCTTCTAGGCCTGGTGCCTCCTGTTTATTAAACATTACCAATATTCCTTGATCATTTAATGTGTATCTTTTAAGAACTCTTTCAGCACTTTCAGTCTTAGATAAGATGATTGTAAGTTAGTCTTCTCTTCCAAGTGTTCATTGTCACATTTCAGGGCAAGATGAGAATTTCTTAACCCGGAGCACTGCAATTTTCACATTTTCCAAAATAATTATTTTACTCTTCCAATGACTTTAAAAAGAGCATACTTCAACTCCTAGGTTTTGGCTTTCCTAAGAAAAACTCATCTTTTGAATACAAAAATAAAAGTGTAGCTAGGATTTGTTGTGGTCATAATGAGATGCCAAAAAATGTGCTAAACACCTCACTTGGATTATACCATTTAACTCTCATAACAACCCACTAATGTAATAATTATTAACACTCATTTAAAAGGTAAAGAAATAGTGTTTTAATTTTGAAATGTCCCAGAGATAGTAAATGTTAAGACCCAAACAGAAGTCTGGCTTTTAATCTAGGCTTGTAAACAGGCAACTCACAGCCTCCACTGCAAGTCATTATGTGACATTATATTATTTCCTTCAGTATGCTTTTATCTTATCCTTTGCTAGTTATTGCATATTTGCCAATTTTTTGTAAAATATTATAGTCTTATGAGATATCCCTGATGATTATTCATAATGTCATATTACTATTACTACTGCTACTACCACCACCACTACCCCACAAGCTAGTATGTATTGTCCATTTATTATAAGCTAGGCCACTACTTTAGCAAATTTAATCTTCATAAGTACGCATTTTATTGAAGATTCATATTATGGGTGGGAAATCTGGACATCAGGTAGGAAAAGTGACTTGCCCAGGCTGTTCCTCCTAATAGATGTTAGAGTTGGGATTAATCATATGCAAATTAGTCCTCTATCCTGGAGAAATTCATCTGATAACTGCTTCCTACTATAAATGTCCATTATTTCTCTTAAACTACTCATCTTCTCTGCATGTTTCTGAAGTTTATTATGTCCCTCTTCATTTTTTGTAATTGTTATTAATTACTTTTCATCTTTATGTTTTCAAAACAGTGGTGGCCTCAAAATCTAAACCTGTATCCCATTTCCCTTGCTTTCTACAGAGTTTTCTCAACTAACTGATCTCATTTAAGAGCAGTGCCATGGGACATCCTAAATATATTCTTTCTTCTTCCTTATTTCTGCCATTATTTCCCTTACATTCTCACTCTCAGAAAAAGAAAATCAAAGTGACTCTGGCATTGGCTCAGCAGCAAACCACACCATGTCAAATTCCAACTTTTGCTCAGGCTTTTTCACTGCCACAAAGTCTCCCTGTCATCTCCCTACAGCCATAAATCTTACTCATTTGTCAAGTTCAAACTTAAGTCCAAATTTTACTTTACCATTGCAACCCCTTCTTACAATTTCTCTAATGGGAAAAAGTCCCATGGTGTCTCACATAGCATTTATTTGATTGGTATTTTATATTTTGACATAATGTCTTAAAGGTGTTAGCTTGTAATGTTCCAGGAGATAAGATACCACCATTAAAATTGGGAGGAGCAGTATCCTTAGTTCCTTGTGACATTAAAACTTAGCTTAAACCGTTGGTGTTCTCCTTTATTGTTAATGCTTTTTTGCTCACATATCCTCCAGTGGTTTTCTTCTTAATTGGAGAAGAAATTTCCATAATCATATGTGTAGTCAAAGTTGGCATAACGATCAGCTAAGTGTCTTTCCTATGCTGCCAACTATGTTTTAAATTCCAGTGAGATCAATATGCTTTCATCACAGGAAGCATTATTCTTCTGTATTATAGATTATTAAATTTATATTTAAATGTTGCTTTTTTCAATATATGGTCTAGTATGATTTCAAAGGGCATTCAATTACATATCATTATTTTCTGAAACAAATTTGAAAGATGCAGCACATTTTCTCATGGATTTGGATAACTAGAGTATAAAGGAAAAAAATAGATCTAATTCTTATAAATGTATAAATGTGACATATCTATGAGAGATATAAATTTCAGCCAAATAGAGTGAGATAATTCACGTGAATGAAATGAGCATATATTCTGCTTCCCCAACATTCTGTTAATACTTACTTATTTGCAGAAATTGGTTGAAGCATTAGCTTTCATTATAGGGTTCCTAACAATAGCATGACCGTCTCCTTCTACAGTGACCTTAGCCAGTGTTATAAATGTTTGTATTTTATTCCAGTTGACAAGATTTTACCTGAATAATGACACCTAAATATATTACGTATGGAGTCATCATGCTCTTTAAAGAAAAAGTTGTAACTGGTATATTTAATAACTAGAAAGTAACTAGTACAGAATTAAATGAGAGGTCAGTCACCTTTGCTTTAAACTGTGTCCCTTAAACAGAGAACAAGCATCAAATTGACATTAAAAATGAGGCCTCAAATTTTCTTTTTCTGGAGAGGTAATCTTTCAGCTTTTCTTTATTTATTTGTGAGATTTTCAACATAATATCTGTATCTTTCTTAATTCACCGTATTTATTGTATATTATTGCCATGTTCTGCCAGGCCTTTAAAGGATTTACTGTTTCATTTCTTATGGGTATGATGTCTGCCTAGGGACAAAATATGAAAAAAGAAAGAAGCAGCCAGATAGTTTCAGTGAAAAATGCTTTTGTCTCTTGATTTGAATGCCTTCTTCATTTACTTTATGTTTCCCATGCTTCATTATTAAGTCATAAATTATTAAATCATAAGGTAGAACCTAGGATGGATTATAAATTACTTTGAGCTCCAGGACATTATGGAGAAATAGAGTATCAAATCCAGAACAAAGGTATTCTTCCTGATTGGAAAACATGAAAGATGGTCCACCGTCTTTGGATTTTGGATAGGGACATACAAGAAGGTAGAAAGGAAGTGAGTAAATATTGGTATGCAGAAAATCCTCCTCCATGAGAAAGCTAACATTTAATGCAAAACACTCCCCAGGGACGGGGTGCATTTTTTCACAGGAGCTCGCTCCCAAGGGAAGTTACAGTCTCATCATCTTTTGCGGCCTCTCCGGCATCCCCTTGACTCCATTGCTCCAATTCTGAATCCTATTTTTGTGAGTATTAGTCTAATCTTATCCAGGCTGCCTAATTCTGCCTATGCAATCACTGGGGCACCAGGCCATTTGAACCCAGCCAGGCCTCACCCAGCCCAGTTCTACTTCAGACAGATTCATGCTCCCTCTCACCTGCACACCACCTTTTTACATGCTTTTCTTTATTCTATGATGGAACGCTTTGTTTTAGCAAGCTTTCCTTAAAACAATTCTCAGCAGCGTTGCAGAGCTGAGATCCCTGACATCATACTCTGGAAGTTCCCAGTCACAGGCTATCATAAATGTCGTGTGTTTATGTATGCCGTGCTTCACAGAGCGGCCTGCAGCAGTATCCTATGTGCACATCCAAGGAACCACCGTGGGAAGGCATCTGGCAGTCACATTTATACAATGTCTCCTTGGGAACATGCTGAGGCCCATAAATGCCAGATCCTGCTTGTTTCTCAAAGAACCTTAAGAAGTGGGCAGGGAAAATATGTTTATTTCTATAATAAAAAAATTAAAGTCTCAAACTGAGTGGACCTCTGATTTAAATTTCTGACTTAGACATTATAACAAGTCAGCTACAGCTTTGGTGATCTCATCCCACCTTCACTAAAATTTAAGTTCAGTAACGTATGAACATGGTTAAAGAATTTAATAATAAAGAAAGTTTTACTACAAAAAGAAAACTGCCATCAGCGTATCCATACCCTTATGCCACAGACTCAATAGCATTTAACCGTTTCTGGTTTTGGGTCATTTTTGTCTTTTATCTAATATGTTTAAAGTATTCTTTTTATTTTATCCTTTGTAAACTTTATCATTTGACACCTTGATATGAGTATTAATATGTTACATCACTTCCACTTCCTGTGTCTTGATTACTGTCCATTATATTTATGAATTGGAATAATACAATTGATCCTTTATGCTACATTTCTTTAATTTTTGGCAGCATCTCTTGTCTTTCCACTTATTAAGTTGTTAATATCCTACTCTTTCTAGTGTATCTTCTCTCCCGTTTTGGCCTCTGTATTCTCTCAGTTGCATCAGAGCCTTTGTAATATCAAATATGTTAGCATTTATAATTTATTAAATACTAATGAAGTCCTCCTTAATTTATCTAAAGGCTGCTTGTAAAAGTTGAAAAGCAGTAAGCATTCATATTTTGATAACTGCGTGAATATTGCTCACCACAGAGCCAAGCATATGCCTGTCATTAGGCTTCCTCTTCTGTGATTCCAACGTCACAATCGCTAACGTCACTCAACCCAGAGTCCAGATGAGCACTGGCTTTGCCTCGGTTATTCATAGTGAAGCTGTAATTACTTTTGTTTCACATTTGGACTGGGGCATTCTTGTTCTGCTTGTTTCATTAGTGCAGTATTAATGGGCTCACACAGAAGCATTCTTGGCTCATGTTAAATTCAGAATGAGTCTCAATGATGGGTAGTTGGTTCAGATAAATTTTGGGGCAGTGGTGACTTGCAGATGGCCATCTTCTGCATCTGGCTTCCGTGAAGGTCTCCGGCCTGCTCCAACCTGTTGGCTGAAAGGGAAGAACTTGAGTTGTGATGGGCATGTCCTCCACACATTAGTCTACATCTCCTGCACATCCGCTGCACTGGCTGACGGTCAGCCATGCGGCCACATTTCACTGCAAAGAAAGCCAGGAAATGGAAGCATCTGTGAGCTCAGGAAGAAGGAGAGCACAGATTTGGTGAAAGACTGTCCCATCTTTGCCACACTGCTATTTATTTGTCCTATAATTTGGAAAGATCCTTATCTTTCTCTTGCTTAGTTGCACTCTTGCTTTCATCACAATAATCCAGATATTTTCTGCTTCTTAACCATTTGAATTCTTGCTCTGAATGAACTCTGTTCTTCTTTCTGAAGGCTACTGCTTTGCTTCTCTAACTTAGATGTAATTACTTAATATGAAGAATACAGTCATTTTCTGTGATTCCTTAAGTTTCTAGTTGTCTGTTTCCCCAGTAAGTCGTCCTTTCACCACAGGTTTCAGTAAACCCTTTGCCTTCATTTTCCCCAAATCTACCATGTTCCTCTCCCTGAGGGTTCCAGAATGGTTTCTAGGACTTTTGCAAAGCAGTACCTCTGAGGCTTCCCTTTCCCTGCATCTTCAACAAGCTCCCTGTTTCCTGAGACCTTCCCGTGCCTCAGTTTCACCTCAAACATTTTCTACAAAATCCTGCTTTGGAAGGAAGTGGTTAAACCTGAGCATGGCTGCTTATGTCATTGTCTAAATCCACAATGATGGATGTATTAGCTCTGGACAAAAGTGTACAAAGAAAACATTTCCTCCTGTAATTTTTTTTTTTTGTCAGGAGACTGGAGTTTTATTATTATTCAAATCAGTCTCCCCCAAAACTCAGGGATTGGGGTTTTTAAGGATAATTTGATGGGTATCCTCCTGTAATTTTTACAGCATTGCATCATTAAGTATATTATTCACTTCTGCTGCATTAGAGGGGTATTTAATAACACTTCCTTGCCTGAGATCTGAAATAAATAAGAGATAAGCAAGTGAATAGGGAGACACAGACCAAACTAAATCTGTACCTTTATTTCCAATAAAAATGCTATCAGAATACACATATTTATTACATATACATTCATATACATGTGTGTATATACATGTTTCCGTATATATTCATGAATATAAATCTATATAAATGTAGATTTATATTACATATAAATCTATATTTATATAAGGCAGTCTGACCCTAGAGGTCACAATATAAATATATATATTTATATAAATATATGTTCATGATATACATGTTTAATATATATAAAATATATTCATGAGTGAATATAAATATATTTATGAATGAAAAATATAGGCAATTGGTCTTTCTAGTATTGGACTCCAGATTTAGACCTAACTCTCTTCTCCTAGGCCTTACTTGACTGAAACTAGTTGAAAAATAAGACCAAAAGAGCTAGTCAGCTTTGTTAATGGTCTGGGGGAGTTTGTCTTCCTTCCAAGATAGAGAGAGGGATGACACTACTTTATTGTTATCTACGAGCCATCTGGAGCCCAGAGTCTTTCCTTTCTTTGATTTAGTTTTATTACTACATGGTTTTTACATTTGTCACTCAAGAAAAGATTATTGAAGAGGTGATGGGGATAGGTAAAGGTGGATTCCAACAAAACATAGAGGAAAAAATAACAGTCACTGAGGGAAGCTTCCCAGACATGCCTGAAAAGAGAAAAGGACAGGCAGAGAGGGTTTAAAGAGAGCAGGTTTGTGTTAGAAGTCACTTAGGGGATCAGGATCATATGTAGCATGAGGATGATCCCAGGTGCACCTGCTCAGGAGCTGATCCCACCTGCAGCATCTGCACTCTGTTGAGGATGATGCTGCGCATGGGGTGGAGGGAGGTGGGATTCAGCTGCCACATGCACAACCAACAGAAACTTGCTCCTTGGTGTTTAGAGTAGTGCTATGAATACCATATAATGTAGAACACAGCCCATAACAGGAGACACAGATGAAATTTAAAATCCCCAGATGCCACATGGAAGAAGTGAAATGCAACAGGTGACATATACCATAATAATGGATTTTGTCAAACTAATACATCCAAAAAATTGTAATTTTAATGCAGAATCAATGTAAACTATGAAGTATTTTGCTTTTTAAAAGATGCTAGTTTCAAAATCTACTGTGTATTTCAGTTACACCATTCCACAATACTGACTAGCCACATTTAAAGTGCTCATGAGCCACATACTCTGGAAGTTACTGTATTGCAGCTCAGACTTCGCAGGTGCTTGAATTTTAAACTTGTTTGATCCTCTATCCTCATTGTTAATGCTTCTAGAGCTCTGATACTGTCTGTGGGTTTCATTTTTACTTCTACTGTGGAGTCTAACAAACAGATACAGTTTAATTCTAAAGATGGATAAGGCGATGGGTCTGAAATACACATATACACGTCACGATCTGGTGGAAATCCTTCCCTTTAACTTTCAGCAATGGCTGAAGCATATTTGAGCTGAATAGGACCAGAGAGCAGAGTCTGTTTTAAAATTAGTTTAGGCAAAAGATAAGAGTGAGCTAACTCTTGATTAATCTGAAAAGGTTTCTGAAAAGAAATCTCATTTCGGACTTTATCTCAAGGTTGGAAGTAATGACGTGGGCTCTAATGAATGACGATTACAGAAGACTCTGAGAGACACATAGACTCGCTAGTGGAGTAAGATAGAAACAGCTTTGTGATGTGTCCTGGAATAAGTAAGAAAAAAAAAAGTGATTCCAGAGACCTAGCGGTTATTGAGGCCTTCCTCAGACTTCTCCATCTTTATTATGTATTCTTCTTACCTGAGATGTTCACTCAGACAGAAAACAGTAGAGGTGAGGTCTGAACCCAGGCAGCCTGACCCTAGAGGTCACATCACCAGTCTCTATGCTATATTGTCAATATGGCATAGCAAAAGCAAGTATTTCGACCAGGTGTCCTGCTCAGCGTCAGTATAAAGGATTAGATGAAGTGCAGCGTCCTGCAGTCTTGAGCCCACAAAGTAGAGGATTAAGGTGCTTGTCGTGGTGTAGCAGCTCTGCAGTGTCACCTGGGGCAAATCCCAGCTCTGTCAATCGGACACTCCGCGTCTTTGTTCGGTTTATTTAATCTCTCTGGCCTCAAGTTTTTTATCTGTATAAAAGTTCCTACTTGAGAAATCTGTTATAAAGATTAAATGACATAACCCAGGTAAAATGGTTAGCAAAGAGTCTGACGCATAGAGACACTCTAAAAATATCGACTACTATAATGACCATTTCTATCTCCTCTCCCTTCCCCACTAAGCAGAATTTTACATTTTAGAACTAAGTGCCCAGAGCAAAATGGCAAACAGTTTGAAAGATAATTCATGTAAACTACAGGATCTCAAGATTGGTGGCTCTTAAATAAAATACTTTTTTTTTCTGAATTACTGATATTCTTTAGATTAAGAAACTAGCAGACTGTCTTGTAAGAAATGGTTAGGGGCTCAGGCAAAAGGAAAGGAATGCCTAGCAAAAGAAATGCCTGTGTGGCAGTCAGTCACTTTATTTTACACACCACCCCTTGGACTGAAATACTGGGAAAACTACGTCTAAACTATATCTACAACAGGTACATTCATACCCATGTGCATGTAAATCACTGACAGAGCAAGAGCACCTTCATCTCAGAGAAACAGCCACTTTAAGTTCCAGCTCCCTTTCTAGCACCATGTCTGTCAAGGAAATCACTTCTCTCCTAACAATAAGCAGCCAGCAAGAGCAAACAGTAAAACACAGATAAGACAGCTCAGGCACAGAGGGAAGGGGAATGTGTCTGGAGTAACCACCAAGCTTCACACTCATGCAATGGGCCCCAGTAAAACAGTGGGCCCTAATAAGCACATTCCTTTGCCTTTAGGTGCATAAAGCTAGGGAAGCTAAAAGCAGACTTGGGGATATGCCTGTAGCTTCAGGAAAATGTATGGGAATAGACACAGAACTCTTCCTCCCAGGTAAGCAAGACAGAGACACAGAAACATTCTGAGCCTGTGATAAGCTCTCCCACTTGAATCCTTAAAAATTCTTAGTCAGTAAGTGAGAGCACCTCTGACTTAACTCAGCCAGAAGCCCCTCTTAGATTTAATCTTCAAAATAAACCTGTCTTTGGCTGTTGAGCCACTTTTCATGTTTCTTTACTCTTTCTTTAATTCTTACAATAGCATGGCCTGGTACAAAAATATATGTCTAGCAATAATCCAGGCATCGATGATTTCTAGCAAATGGAGTAGCGTCTGTCTGGAAGCTATGAAGATTTTAGCTTAGTCACTACAATTGTAGATTTTAAGAAAGAAGTGTGATAATCAGAGTTAAACATAAAGCAATTGTGAAGTGTCAGTGTTTACATGCCTTATCTATATTCTTGTTATTAACTTTCATGACAAGTCTAGAAGTTATGTATTGCCACCATTCCTCTGGTTTAGATGAGGAAACTCCATCACAGAGGAATTCAGTGACTTCACCACGGTCCCACGCTGTATGTGGGGAAGGTGGAATCTGACTCTGGACACTTTGGCCCATGTCACTTGCTATCTGTTCCCTTCTAACTTGTGAGAAAAATAAATATTTTCTAAACAGTTACTCAGAATGGAGAAACAAATTTTAGAACTTGAATTAAACAGTATTTTCTTCTTGATAAACATGTGCTTGACCCCTCAAGAGTCTGAATGGAGCAGGGGCACTGGTTGCCTGGAGAGGCTCTGCTTTCCTCATCAAAGGAGTGATGTGGCTTGTCCAAGAGAGAGGGAAGCTGCTAGGCTTCAGCCACCTCCCCTTCCTCCACCTGCTCCTCTGTGCGAGGCAGGTGCAGCTGTGTTGACGGACCTGCAGCCACTCAGGGACTGCAAGCTGGGGGATGACAGGAATCGAGGCAGGAAGGTCCCAGGAGGGAAGCGTGATGGCAGCTCCTCAGCATTCTTTGTGTATGTAAATGAATATGCATTTTGTCTAATCTGAGCACTGACAAAAATGACAAAAGATTGTAATCCCAGAAGACAGACTCTCAAACACCATAATCCCAAATGTTGAAATCCCAGAAAAACAAAATTCTGAAAATATAATTCTGGAAAAATATTTTTTAATTCTATAAAAGATACATATTTTTTTATAAAGGGAGTTTATTTGAAAAAAAAAAAACTATAAAAACACAGCAGAACACTTTGTAAGCTACTTTGTGCAGTACAGTAGGCTATAATTCAGCATATAATTCCAAGCATATGTCCACACACTAGTGACAATTGCATGGGTGAAACAGTTGTGAGTGGACGAATCATACTCATGAAGCAACGGATCAAAATGCAAAATGTATAAATGCATACCAGTATAGTTGCCAATTGTATGCAACTGTCTTTATGGTTGAAGTCATCAGAAATACTATGATAAGCAATCTAAGTCCTTTGATCAATTGAAAACCATGATAGATTTCATTGGGTGACCACCAGATATGGAGTCACCCAGAGAGCTGAGATCTGGCGAAATTTTATCTTTCCCAAATGCAGATGTACGGAGGACAACTCTTATTTATTCAGGAAGTTTCAACATTTGTGACATGTGTGTGTGATGCTAAGGCACAAAGTCCATGATGTGACCATGCAACTGTGTGGAGTCAAATTTGCACAAAAATTAACTAATTAGAACTCTCTAATAATTTCTACACAATTTAGAATTAGAAATGATGAGAAGATGAATTGCATAGCCTCAAATTGTGAAAAATAGTGCTGACCATTTAAAATAGTGGGAAAACTTTAAAAAAGAAATCTAGAAGGAAACTTCAACATATAAAAAAATGTGTATTATGGGGGTACATATGAATAATTGCATGGAGATCATCCAGCAAGGCTAGCTGAACTCCACAGTCACTAAGTTCATTCTGAAGTCTTCATCAAGATTAATATCTAGTTTTGTTCTTTTAGGGCATGTGTCCCATGATTTCTGTTATTGTGATTTCAGGGTTTTAGACATTAGGGATTTTGACTTTAAGGAGTTTCATCTTTTGAGATTCAACAATCGGGATTATGGCATTTGGGATTGTGATTTTCAGGACTGTGAACCATACCCAACTCAAATTGCTGTTCTTGGTCTCTGATAAACACGACTTGCAGTAACCTCATGGATGTCAAAAACAAACAAAAATATATACACATAAACTTAGCTCAAGAGAGCCCTTAACCCAAGGAGAATGGTTTGGCTGAAGGGTCTTCCTAACATTGTACTTAAAGGCTAAATCTGTTTTGCTGAAGATCTTTCTTTACAGAGTAAGACAAACCTGGAGAAGACAAAACAGGGAACTATCTAGGTACCCAAATAGTTTTCCTCCTCTGGGGAAAGCCTTTTTAGGATGGAGGATTGAGTTAATATTCATCTTTCCTCCTCTTTCCTTCTCATAGCCCCAGATCCTTCACTAAAACCTTGGACCTCCTCATCCTCCAGGAAGCTTGCACTCTTGGGCCGAGGTCTGAGACCTGGAGAACGCTCAGAGGCAGGCTCCGTGCAGCTGCGGGGTTGTGTATCTTCTCTGCCCCTGGCTCCATCATCTCAGGCAGCCAATTGAGGCAAGAGGAAATTGCAAAATGTCGGAGAGGTAGTTGGTCAGTAGTTTATTATTCCCCATTTATTTTCTATTTTCATCCACTGGAATCTTTTTAGGTACCTATGAATTACTCAAGCAGGAAAGCAAAAAGAGTGGTGAGATTGCGTGACTAAATATTTTACTTAGACTCATCTTCTCTGGCAGGTGTTAGGCTGTGAACTTTACATGCTTTGGTACAATCCATCCAAAATTTTTATATGAAATTTTATATGACCCCATCTCAAAATTTCATGGTAAATATTAATGGGTAGTTTTTCCAGACATGGGAGCAAATTCTCTGAGAGGTTAGGTGTCATGTCCAAGGCTTAACGAAGTGGGTGCTATAGCCAGCCCTGACTTGGGACTTCTCCACATCTCCTCCCAACTGCAACCTTCTTTGGGGCAGTTGAAGAGACATTTTGTTGTTTGTGCCATTTGTTTGTTTCTGTTTTGCTTGGAGGCATGATCTGTAAACCACAGAAGGCAACAGCATATGAACCCTTATTGGAAAGTAAAGCCACTTGCTGAATCAAATTTCACCCTTGTTTTTGTCTAAACACGCATATTTGAGATAAGTATTCACCTAAACGTGTCAAAACACATTGTCAGTATTTTCCAGCAGTTGTAGACAAAATGGGGTGTAGCAGCTGTTTTGAGTATTTTTTAAGCTCGAACTTATTTATATGTATTTTGGGACAGTTGCATTTTCTTGGAAGAATGAATGATAGTCATCGGGCCACGATGCCACTAGATAAGGTAGCAGCAGCAGTAGCACTGATACCTTCAATAAAACATTCTAAATAATGTGTGGTCATTGTTTCATTTAGAGCTCTCCAAAGCTGTGGATTTCTTTAATTTCTAAGCCTTCCACAATGTGACTGAGAATGGCAATATGCTACCTGCCAGTTCTTTATGAAATGTCAGTCAAGGATTTTTAATAGCAGACATTCTGCTACTAGTGATGAAAAAGCAGGAAAACTGGGGAAGACACAGCCAGAGGGGAGGAGAAGGAAGAGAAGTCATGCTTTTTATGGGTGCCTATAAAGTCTGTGATATTTAAAACACAGCTGTGTTTTTATCAATTATGCTACAGCAGTAACATTGTAAAATGAATCTTAAATGATCTGTCACGTCAGGACAAGAAATACAAAGTAAGATTGAATGAGACAGTTTTTATATAAGAAACCTAGCTTTAAATTGTTTGAGTGGTTTCAGACAATTTGATTTTAAGCACTTTTCTTGCATACTTTGCAATAAACAACTCCAGTGTAAATCTTATCAAAACTGAAAACAAAACTATGTATTCAAAAAAATCAGTCTTAGATTATAGTAAACCTGGTTTGTATACATGATTTGCATCTTTGCTGTGCTACAGGCTTTCTGCTAAGCATGTTATTCACATTATTTAATACCATACAATCTTATAACAGCTTCAGAAAATAATCACAGGTGCCTCTGCCCATTATTTTCAGATTTGTGGGCACTTCATAGTATTTTTTAAATTCTTTTATCCGATGGAGGTACCATGTTAAATTATAGAGCTGTAAAGATGAATTTGTCTAGTGCCAGAATGAATCCATGCCCAGGTAAAGGTCCATCTTTATGATGGACAGTAATGTGAAGTGTTTACCAGCAACGACTTTGTCATTCTAGTGCCAGCCTCATCACAAGCTGGCACAGCTCAGACAAGCTATTTTCTTGCAAAGCCTCAGGTTCTGGATCTGTTAAATTGGACTGCTATTACTTTTAATCTCACAAGACTGGTAAAGATTAGATGAGATGCTCTGGGTGCTCCTCAGTACCAATAACTGCTGTTAGCATCACGTCCTGGTCTTTGAAGAGTAAGAAAGGAAAGGGAGCAGGGACCAAAAGAAACCACTCAGTGCCCAAAACCGTTCTCAGAGGCTGAAGTCACAGAGCAGAGAACGTTTGTATTCTCCTTTAGAAGACTAGTGTTAAATCATACACATTTCCATGTTCATTGACATACTTTGATTCGCAATATTATACAAATTATTATCTTTCTGTCTATAATTGAATGTACTGCTTCCCAAGTTCACATGCCATGCTGTAATTAGAGTCCCTGCACATACAGCACTGCTCCTGTTGTTTCCGTTAGATTATTTCCTAAGGGCAAAGTTCTAGGAGTGTTTTTTATGCTTTGCAAACTTGCTGAATGAATGTCTGATGCTATGGCAGTTCACCACAAGTACTGTAGGTTTAGATACTTGTGTTTCTTTTTAATTTGCTGAGTTTGATGGCATTGAAATGATGCCCAAAAGTTGCTTTAATTGCCTTTGATTTCCAATAGACATCAATATTTCTCCACATGTCTTTTTAGTATTTGTGTCTGTTAATTCTTTCTTCCAAGGAACATTTATTGAGAACCTGCAAGGTATCAGATACCCTAATCAATCAGGGCCAGTAAACATTTTTTGTGTGTGTGTAAGATCAGATAGCAAATATTTTGTTTTCATGTTGTATGGTCTCTGTTTCAGCCAACCTTTTCTGTCTTTGTAGAGCAAAGACCTCATCACCACCATCTAAACAAATAGGCATGGCTGTGTTTCAGTAAAACACAATCTATAAAACCTGATACTGGGCTGGAGGTAACCCACAAGCTGTAGTTTGCCAACATTAGTTCTAGCTGCTGGGGCTGCAATATGAACATAACAAGAAAGAATCCTAATCTATATAGAAATATCATTTTAATGGGTGGAGACAGACAACATAAATAAGCAAATGAGAAGCAACAGATAAACTTTGCTCTCTATCCTGTTGAAATAAGTGCTTGAAAATGCTCTCATTAAGAAGCTGATATGCAATTAAGAGCTATGGTGACCATCTGCCTTGTCATCGTCTGACCAAGACTGTCCTGGTTTTGTCAACTAAGGCCCCATATCCTGGAAACCCCTCTGATATTGCAAAACCAGAATATGGTGACCTCTCATGATGGTGACAGAGTAAGCCCTATGAGAATATCAGAAATGTGGTTCTGACAGAACAAGCAGGTGTTTGGCCATGAGACAAGAGTGTATGGTGAGTGAACGAAGAATAAGAGCACGGAGAGTGTAGCCTGAGCAGATGGGACAGTTGGTGGGTTGTAGGAGAGATGGTGAGAAGACATGAGAGAGGAAAGGTCCCAGAGGGTTCCGGAGGATGGGAGTGGACCCTGTAGATCAGCCTGCAGACTTGAACCTCTGTGCTGAGCAGTGTGGGAGCACATGGGGGGAATTGAGAAGAGAAATGGCATCATGTGATACAGCATTTAAAAAGATTACTCTGGCTACTTACGAGAACAGACATAGGCTTTCCCAGAGAGGAAGGACTTTTAGAAACCAAATGATCTTAATTGCGATTGTGCACCCCTGGCTTTTCAGGGTAGAAAATTCATGATAGGAATAATTGTTAAGATAGGGTGCTTAGAACCCTGGGTTAACAGGAAACGCTATATAACTTCACACATCTGCAATAAGGGGAAAATAAGAAAATCCATTAGAAAATCTTTGCAAAATGTAGATGAGAGAAAATGTTACTTGAGAGATGACAGCAGCAGGGGAGACTGCAAGAAACATTTGAACTCAGGATGCCGTTTAAAGAAGGTGCCGATGGAATTCCCCTCAGTGGCTGTGGCATGGGAGAGACATCGAAGAGTCACAGGTGACAGCCTGCATCTTCTCCTGTAACACTGGAAGAATGGAGTTACCACGTACTGAGATGGAGAAGACTGTGAGAGTTGTAGATTTGAAAATGGAAAGATAGAAAGTACCATGATACGGTTAGAAAGTCTGGATTGCTATTTAGGCATCATATGGATACGTCATTTAGGGAGTTGGATACATACAGCTGGAAGTTAGGAAAGATTTATGGAACCGAATGACACTCTGAAAACCATCGACATACAGAGGACATAAACAGTAAGGCCTACTGCAGGGGAGGAAGGAGGTGGTGCAGGTTGAGTACCTACCCATCTGGTGCTGTCTCACTCCCTGGGTATAAGGATCGTGCATATGCTAAACCTCGAAACACAAGATGGATGCAAGTAACAAACCTGCATGTGTACCCCTGAAACAAAAATAAAAGTTAAGAATAAAAAATAAATCCAGAGTTCAGACTGGATGAAATCAACAAGGCGATGAATAAATGTAACATAAGTAAGAGGTGGAGAGACTGATTCTTGGACACTGTACCAAGGATTGGAAGGTGAAACGAAACTGGTGTGATGGCTGAGAATAACTGGCCCATAAGATTAGAGAAAGCCTGAAGGGTAGTGTATAAAGGGACTAGTGAGTAGAATGGCATAAAATCATACAGTCAGCCCTCCTCACTGGTGGGTTCTGCATCCACAGATGCAACCAACTGTGGATGAAAAATACGGATTTTTAAATCTATAAAATGCTACATTGTTGCTATGTCTACAATATAACTAGGCATATGATGGCTGCATCTGTACCAAACATATACTTTTTTTTCTTATCATTATTCCATAAATAATACATTATAACAACCATTTCTGTGACATTTATATTAGGTGTTATAAGTAATCTAGAGATGATATAAAATATATGGGAAGATGTGTATAAGTTACATGCAAATAAAATTTCATTTTATGTAAGGGACTTGAGCATTGTGAATCGTGGAAACAATTCCCAATGAATGGATACCAAAGGATAACTGTGTTCACATTTTTCCATTGTAATGTTTTTTGTTTTAATGTTTTACTGCAGTTTTATTGGATGTAACCACTGGCAGAAAATAAGAAAAAAAAATGATGTAGGTAACTCTGTAGTGGCTACTGAGATGACTTCAGAGAAGACATCCGAGTTTCCATCAGAGAAAGAAGGAAAGGAAAATGTGTCAAAGAAAAAAAGTTGAAATATAGGAAATTCTGCTTGTAATTGACTTTCAGTTTTCGAGGAAGCAGTAGAACACATTCAGGACATAGGAAGAATGATGATTAGCGAGTCAGAAAATAAGATGTGTACAACTTTAGGGTGATGAGAGTTGAAGGAATAAAGGGTGACCCAGGAGACCAGGGTTTTCTTCAGGAACTGTAGTTAAAAGAAGGCAAAGGTTATAGGAGAAGAGCCTCTTAATGGCCTCAGGCATGAAGTAACTGGGGGTGAGTCTATGAGAACAGGAGGGAGGAGGATGGAGCAGGAATGGTCCACATCTCTGGAGTCCTTTCATTCTGGCCCCTGGAGTAGTGGACACCTGCGGAAGTGGCCACGTCCTGACCACCAGCTCTTTGTGGCCCTTCCTTTCTAAATAATAACTACTAGTATTACAAACTAAATATTATATTATATATGTGGACATATTTCTTATTTCTTTCCTGGATGTTTTCCCATGCAATTATAAAAATTGAGATAGAATTATACATCCTATTGTATACCCTGCATTTTATAAGTGTAACATTATAACATAGAAACTAACTGAAGGAATATTATGAATGCTTGGTAAACCATTTGAGCATCCTATGGTTTGAATGTATCATAGCTTATTTAATGATTTATCTGCTGCTGAATATTTAGATTATTTCAATTTTTCTTTATGACAAACATGGCAGTATGCCTCTAAGTAATGTTTTATTCTGTATTTTAAGTTATGTCCATAGACAGATTTCTAGCAACATTTATACCTAGGAAAAGGGCACAACAATTTTAGAGTTGAGAAAGTTTTTTAAAGTCTGAAATTCCTTGGGAGGTAATAGAAATCAGGTCACTCTGATTTCTGCTTACATTTGGAATTATTTTCCCCACTTACAGTAATAAGTAGATTCAAATGCATCTTTCCTTAAATGCCTTATCTTCTTCTTGGATTAACTCAGTGGCATTCAAACTTCTTTTAGCTGTACAACCTTTTTTTCAAATGCAAGATTTTATGATAATAAAGGAAATTGATTCTTAAAAATAATTGCTCTGATGAAAATTTGGTATGGGCAGCAAACCTACTCACTATTTTGTTATTTGTAAACATTAACTCTTCAAGATGGAAGTCATAGGAACATAATTTAAACATTACTGAATCATGTGTTGTTTGCTAACTTTTACAGTCAAGTATTTGTAAGTTTCAACAATAACTTCAATTTTTGTTCTGCGTCATGTGTAAACAAGAAGAGAGGACTGAAATTTTAAATAGCATTTATTTAATTAGATCCCCAAATTTCAGATTCCAAATTTAAAAAAAAAATTATTTAGATATAACACAATTATATTACTGTCTGAAAACACTGATATATTTTAAAGATTTTTAATATCCATGGAATAAAAGGAGCTTCCATTACATGAATATTTACATTAACATATCACCTAAAAAATGGACAGAATAATTGTGTTTGTTTTAATAATTACCTATTTTAATACATTTTATATTTTATGTGTGGTATCTAAGTTAATGATGGTACTTGGATTATTTTTTCCAGTTGTCCTGCAACTTGCTTATATTTATCTTTTTAAAATGTTTTGCTGTAACTATTTTGTTTTTTCTGCCTGCCTTTACTTCATTTCATGTTGCTCTGGTGAGTTTAAAAACAAATAAAAAACTATCTGGACTTCTGGTTTACCTGCTTGCTGAAAATAAGCAACATGCAAATAAACCCCCTATGGATTACTATGATTATGAAACTTTTTTCTTGGTAATTAATTTTTATCTGAAATATCATTCTAAGAGTTCACAAAGCTGGGGGTTTTTTTGTTTTTGTTTTTATTTATTTATTTTTTGTTACTTGGTTCAGACTTCTTTTTTTTCCCTGGAGTTTTAAAAATTTTACTGTAAGTTCTTACAGACTATTTTTTAAACCGCATTCTTTAAAAAGCCACATAGCTCTATAACTAACTTTTCTTCTTCTATTCTTAGAGAGGATATGCTTTATTGCCATACATAGCCCCCTAAATACATTTTTGTCATAGTCCCAACACTTGTTAAAGACAACTGAATGGAGGCTTGTTTGTGACTGATACAACTATAGGAAACCTAGAATCATTCACTTTTCATTCATTGCATGAAGCCAAACAAAAAAGAGAAGAAAGAATGCTTCCTGAGTATCAGGCTGGCTCCTAGGAACAGGTGCACAGAAGTGCAAGAACAGGCTCATAAAGCTTGCATGCCATTGCATTGCAGTCAGCAAGCACCGAGAAGTAAAACACGCAGGATGGAGAGGAGGGAAGTAAACTGGGTGAGTGCTATTTTAAATATGGTGGTCAGACAAGGTGGGCAGGAAAGTGCCTTGTGAAGGGCTCTGAAGTCAGTTGGGGAGACGCCACTTCTCAGGCAGGTGGTCAGTGCAGAGGTTTTGGGGCAGGAACATAGGTGCCCTGTCCACAGGAAGCACTGTGGCTAAACCCAGTGAGAAACTGAGGAAATGGGAGCCAGGGAAGAGAGGAGCCAGAGGACGTGGAGGATAAAGAACAGGAGAAGCTGAGAGTCCAGTTCACATAACATTTTTCAGTGCCTGGTAAGCTCTGGTTTTATTATGAGTGGCGATGTGAGTAGTTCACAGCTTTGAATAGAAAATATACAAAAGGCATGTTCTATGCCAGTGAGCATTAGTGCTTGATTATACTGAGAAAAACTAAAAGTCTTGGGTTCTCTAGGTCACAAAAGAAACATGAATGGTGATATAAGCCATGATAATTAGTGGTGAGTTGCTTCTGATTCCATTCTGGACTTCCTTTTATGGAAATCAGATATTGTGATATTGCCATCTACATGAGCAGATTAAAAGGAAAAGGACATAGACTAGTGTTGTTCCCTCTCTTCCTTTACCCATGGATTTGACAAAGGGAAGGACCAATTCCAAATAAAACTAATATCCTGAGAATATTGTCTTTGTGTATTTTCCTTTTTTTTTTTTTTTGAGTCCGAGTCTTACTGTGCCACCCAGGCTGAGTGCAGTGGTGTGATCTCGGCTCACTGCAACTTCTACCTCCCGAGTTCAAGTGATTCTCCTGCCTCAGCCTCCTGAGTAGCTGGAATTACGGGCACATGCCACCACACCCAGCTAAGTTTTGTGTGTTAAGTAGAGGTCGGGTTTCACCATGTTGGCTAGGCTGCTCTTGAACTCCTGGCCTCAGGTGATCCATCTGCCTCGGCCTCTCAAATGCTTTTGATTTTTTGTTTATTCCCGAGTCTAGATCCTGTTGGTGAATGAGACTTCCTCCTGCGCACAAACTTGGTATATTTCTACCCCAGAAACCTCAGCAACCTCATGAGAATGCACCCAAAAGTGTCATGGGGAATTTGCAGTACATAGTCATTTGTGGTCGATATATGAATGTCAGATCTTCCTCTGGGCCATGGTTCTTTCTGTTCCATCTGTTGGGAATGCTCTTCCTCTAGCTCATTCCTTGAATAGTTCCTTTCCTTCAAATCTGGCCTAAATATTGTATTTTCAGAAAAGCCTTCACTGCTCGTTCTAGTAGAGAATTGGTTTTCATATGTATTGAATGAATAAATTAACATAAATGCATGGTTGTGCAAAGTCAAGTTCTAAGCCAATTCTCAGTGATTTTGGCAGCTGGCTCCTGTTCATGGGGACCCGGGAATTAAGAGGCAGCCCTTATGCTAGCAGTCCTGGGTCTATTAATGCAAAGTGAAAATGAGATTTTGACACTGTTTATTCTAATGTTAATGTTTGCTTGCATACAACAACTCGCTTCCAAATATTTAGCTGAAACAAATCAAATGAGGGAGTCTTGAAAGTTCTTCTGTTGTTTGAAGTAGGAATAAAGCACCAAATACAGTATCCATGGGAGACACTTGTGTTCTCTCAATTGAGAGTGAGTTTGTGACTGCCAACATCATAATCCCATGTGGAATGTCCTCAGACAATAAAACACAATTAAGAAAATAATCAAAGAATGAGCCAATTCATTGAGAAAGGCAAGTGTCTCACTGCATGATTTGAAACGGGAAATAATTCAGGGTTCATTGTCAGCCACCAGCTTGAGGCTATGACCCTGTAAAGCACTTAGTACCTAACTGGTTGCAGAGGGTGTGGTGACCACCTGGCTCCCTGTCACTATTCAGGGAGTCAGACCTGACCATGAGTTTTATTTTCTGCAATTACAATAAATGTCTATGGGTTTTAAACTTTAAAAATTTTTTTTTTCTATAAGTAATTGGGAAACAGGTGATATTTGATTACATGAGTAAGTTCTTCAGTGGTGATTTGTGAGATGTTGGTGCACCCACCACCTAAGCAGTATACACTGCACAATGTATGTTGTCTTTTATCATCGCCTCCCTCCCATTTTCCCCCCCAAGTCCCAAAAGCTCATTGTAATCCTTCTTATGCCTTTGTATCCTCATAGCTTAGTTCCCACATATCAGTGAGAACATACAATATTTGGTTTTCCATTTCTGAGTTACTTCACTTACAACAATAGTGTCCTGGGTCGGGCATTGTGGCTCATGCCTGTAACCCCAGCACTCTGGGATGCCAAGGTGGGCAGATCACGAGGTCAGGAGTACGAGACCAGCCTGACCATCATGGTAAAAATCCCATCTCTACTAAAAATACAAAAGCTTAGCCTGGTATGGTGGTGAGCGCCCCTGTAATCTCAGCTACTTGGGAGACTGAAGCAGAAGGATCACTTGAACCCAGGAGGCAGAGCTTGCAGTGAGCTAAAACCGAGCCACTGCACTCTAGCCTGGGCAACACTGTGAGACTCCATCTCAACAACCACAACAAAAAGGAACAATGTCTCCAATCTCATCCAGGTCAACTTTGAAACCCGATCAGCTGAATAATTTTTAAAAAGTACCTATTCAATACACAAATTTCTTAAAATCTAAAATATATTGTAGAATGGTAAACTGAAGGAAAGAAGGAAAATCCCAAATATGTTTTGTTTATAGTAGTAAATTATATGTTGCTATAAATACTACTTTATTTTCATGTCTTCCTTGTTACTAAATATAATACAAAATCCAGATATTTAATAGATAAAATAGGCAATTATTTTTCTACTGTAAAATAGGCTATCTTTTCTAAAAAGATTCATGGCAGGATTTATTTTAAAACAAAAACAACAGCATCTCTAATATATTTTAAATATATAGTTTGTGGATACAGTTCTGTGAGAAACACATTATAATGTTCTACATCTACAATGATTAAGAATTCAAAAGTTTCATTCATTATTCATGAATGTTATCGGGAGATTTCTAGATGTTAAACTATTTCTTGACAAAACATTGAAGGATTTTTTAAATCTCTCATAACAATTATATTACTACAATACTACAGTTATATTTAAAAGTCTGTATTTGTTAGTATTTATACTTAAGTAGAAATATGCATACATATATACCTTAATGTGGGCCAATTTGTTCTGCCTTTTCACAGAGCAGACATTACCCTTTTTTTTCTGTTTTGCAATAGAATGTTTATGCTGATTAATTTTAATTTTATTTAGTTTATATTTTCTGAGTCCCCTAATATTTTCCAGTTGATGGACTTTCTCTTTTCTAAAAAAAATTTTTTTAAAAAAAGCTTCTCTTGATCGTTGTGAAATAGGAACAAAAACACTTTATCACACAATTTTGAAGTGATTAAACAAAATAGTTCATATAATGACCTTGGTATAGCATATTAGACACCTAAAATATACTCAGTAAACATCAGACCCCAAACTGGATAATTGGACAGGGAATATGAGCCTTCTCATTGTCAGTCGTGTGTTGATAAATTGCCTGAAGCAAATATATCAATCTTACTCTTAGTTTTTATGTATTTTCAAAATTTAGCTTTTTAATGTATATTAGATGGTATTTCAGTATTGTTTTAATTTAAATGCCTGTCATAATAAGAAAGGTTGAAACGGGACCATGTTGGTTTTTAATTTATTCTGGAATTCATTCTTATTTAAATTGGCTTTTAAAATCTTTTTTTCCATGTATCTCTTTGCATCTTGTTTTTAAAACACAAATAAAATAAGTATAAATAATATGCTCTATGTCATTGCAAATATTTTTATTGTGTTGTTTTAATTTTTATACATTTATTTTTAAAAAACGTAACTCATTCTAAAATGTTCTATGGGCATTAAAGTATCTACTGAAGAAAATGCAGTAGTGACTGCAGGTTTGGGAGAATTGTTTTTCCACGCAGTCTTGATTTCACTGATATTTGAAGGGAACAATTTTCCCCCAAGTGAACCTCTCAAAGGCATGCAGTCTAAAGCTGCCATTAGCATTAGTTGACCTAAACAGCCCGAGGACACCTAGTGTGTAGACCGGGGCTAGCATCCCATAGGAAGGATGGAAAATGCAATACTCCAAATTCTGGGAACTAAAACAGTGTGCTCTCAACTCCCGCTGTGCCCCTGGCTTCTTCTGAGTAAACTGAAGGCAGCTAATCTGAAGGGACCTGTATCACCTTCTCACTGTTGCCAACAAGGTGGGGTCTATTTCAACATTTTTGTGATACTTGGGTCCTGCCAAAATTTTAAAAAGTCCCTGGAAGATGAAAGAAATATTGGAACTTGCAACTTGAGAGAAGTCAATAAAAGGATGTCAGTTCCTCCCACTTTGCCATAATTTTGGTGGAGAGAGGGTGTGTATGGTCAATTATATGCACTTTGTGAGAGCTCAGGGCTGGTCACACAAGCTCTGCCTAAGGCAAACTCCTCACTCTTGGTAACAGGCTGACTTTTACATATTATCCACACTGCGGTAACAGAATCAATGACTGTTAAATATACATTCTGGATGGGCAGTGTTTGAGGAAAGAAAGAAAAAGGAGAAAAAAAGAAAGAAAAGGAAGAAAGAAAGGAGGGAAGGAACGAATTTTTAAAAATGCTTCAAATTATTTTATTTAAAATGCTTCTCTATCATATATCTATACACACATATAGGTTAATATGTACATAATATGAATATGTACCTAATATTTTCTAATGGATTATATAAATGTAACAAACTTTTCACTCTATAGCAAACTTTGCAAGGTCTATTTCTCTTCTAACCAATAAGTTTTACAATGTCAGTTGGTATTTTAAATGCACTTTTATCTTTACTGGCCTCTCACTTCTTGGTTTTCCAATATATTCCATTTTATGTCTCATGCACCTATTTTCTACTAAGAACTGTTTTAGGAGGTGATGTGCCTCTGTTATGTTACTCAATAGCTATCTGAAATTCAAAACCCAAATTAATGCCAACTCTATAGAAAATAAAATCACGGCAACCATTTTTTTTAAGGGAACAGTATTCTCAAAGCCAGGTATCCATGAATTAATAAAAAATGGCCATGTGTTTTTATGTCTGAAAAAAAGCTTATATTATATAGCTCCGTCTTCCAGGATTCAGAGAAAATCTTTGAAAATCTTGCCAGGGTGCCCATCAATGTCAAGTACATGGCAAATACACATTCCACATTTTGGAAAAGCCCACTTCCATCTTTCCCACAATGGCCATTCAATTAGTAATACAATTTAAATGGTAGACTTTTGTAAGCCTTTCACAGAACTCATCAACATATCAAAAGATAGTCTTTTTCAGATGGAGCATCTCCATTTGGGGTTGAGAAAATATTTGTTGCTGATCGAGTGACACTTTGTGGACACACTTGTGTATGAAAACCACCCTGAGATGTGATGTCTTCCTTCTGCTTCTGTCCCTGCAGCTGAGGGAGCCTGCGGAGGAACCCTGCGTGGGACCAGCAGCTCCATCTCCAGCCCACACTTCCCTTCAGAGTACGAGAACAATGCTGACTGCACCTGGACCATTCTCGCAGAGCCCGGGGACACCATTGCTCTGGTCTTCACTGACTTTCAGCTGGAAGAAGGATACGATTTCTTAGAGATCAGTGGCACAGAAGCTCCATCCATATGGTAAGTCCAGGGAAGAGATGGCACACAGGGTGCCTGTGCATCTTCCTCGTTTCCCCCTGACAAGCTTCGAGAATTGCTTGTCTCTGGTTGTTCACTGGCAAGCATGAGCATTCCCTTTGTGCCTTGCTTTTGACTCTGAAAAAGTTACCTTTAATGTGACTCATTTCAAAGTTTCTAAGCTATCTTTGTGCTGGTGCTTGGAGTTTGGGAAGTGACCTGTGTACTTGAACTTACAGCACTCTGATTTTTGGACTCTTTTAAAGCAACTAAGTAAGGCGAGTTAGTTTTGGGTTCGGTCTGGAGCTGTTTCACTGTGAACAGATAGTTTTAGATTGTGTATTCTCTTTTATCCCACGTTACTGACCACAGAGAGACTGCTGCAGACATGGGATTGTACATTTCTTTTTCTTCGTGAAGGCTGCGTACCACATCGTGTAGCCACATATGGGAAGTGCCTGTGGCTACAAGATCCTCAAAGGCAAATCCACTTAACACAGAACCAAGTCCAATCCATGTATACAGTCAACCACAAGATGGTCAGTTGTCTGGTGTGTACCCTAGTGGAGGGAAAGAAAAGCAAGATCTAATGAAGTACAGCCTATTTCGGTGTGATGGTCTTGATTGCAAGAACAGTTTTGTTTGTGTCCATAAGTGCCATTTGAAAGAGAGAGTTAAAAGCATAGCTGTGTAAAGCCTTAAATCCTATCTCGAACTAAGTCATTTGTTGCATGTTAAATAGTGTTGTTGTGGTTGTTTCTATTATTTAAATTCTGAACACTTCAAAACTGCTTCCGTTGTCTGTTTTAGATCTTGAAATATGACTAAACAAGTGTATGTGTGGTGAAACTCAAGGAGACACAGAGAAAATGTTGGCCATCTATGTGTAGGAAGAGGAGGATATGGAACGAGTGACTGTGAACATGTCTGCAGGTTACAGTTTGCATTTCAGTGCAAAGGCTAAAGGATAAAAATGTCAAACATGAAGCATATTGTAAATAGGACCACCTGTTTTAAACCCATTATTGGAATTGAATTGGATTGTACTTTGTTTCCTAAAACACGAGGCTCCATGCGGAGCGTTCCTATTCACAGAGAAGTCCTTTCCTTCCTGGGTTTACTGTGCTTGTGTTAAATGTTATTCCAAATAAGAGGGAGGAAAACACTAAACAGATTCTACCTCAATGACCTTTGTTTTCAGTTGTATTCTGGCTGAACGACACTTTTAGATTAGCCAGGACACATCTGCTTAATGTATGTTGTGCAATATTAACTTTAAACACTCAGGAATTTGTTTAAACTAGTACCTATCTCACTATGTCTAACATCAGAGTTCATGGAAACAAAAGCTGAGCTGAGAGCTGGAGAACCTAAATTCTGCCACAGGTTCTGCCAAAAGGCGGCCTTATGACCTTAGACGGGTCTATTTGTAAAAAGAGAGGCTGTGGTTAAAAAATATTTAAAAAATGAATTTATCAAACATCTGTTGAGTGCCTATTCTCTGCTAATCATTTAAAGATATTCAAGTGATCTAAACACTTTCTAGCTTTAGAATTACACTATTGTGGTTTTCAGAAAATCATGGAAGTGTAAACTACATAGGGAGTGATTCTCAGAATTTATATGCTTAATGTTAATGGTCTTATTTTTAGGAGAGTCTAGATGTATTGGGCATTGACTGAGGGTCTTGCTGGTAAAGGTCAGGTTGGGAGAGAGGTAGAAGAAAGTGAGGACAATTTGTTAGTGATTCTAGAACCCGTGACCAGTGGCGGCTTTTGCCAAACAAACTTAGTTTATGTCAGAAAGTGCAGATCATGTCTGTGATGACAAGTGTGTTCTGTCTGAAAGGTTGGTGGGACCACTATAGCACTTTATGTCAACAATTGATCATCCTTGTCATAGAGAAAATACGAGCATGGCTAGCCAGGGGGATTGCCCCTGTCTTCTTCGTGCCTGGATGTAGACTGGAAGACATCTTCTAGGTCTCTGGAATCTCTCTGGGTATTTGCCAGGGAAGTTGGTGGGAAAGTTCTCAGTGGAACTCTGACCCTATGTGCCTTCATGACTGATAAACTCTGTTGCCTGTTAGCTTAGCTGCTCTCTTCAAATAGCCATGATTAGCCCGGGATAGAGTTGTATTTACGCTTGTGTTCTTAGGATGATGTATGTTGTCCTGTTTGCTTGGTGCAAAAGCCCTGCCTGTGGAGTCACTATTATTACTATTATCTACCATTATTACTTTATGATTATAGATTTAAAAGTACACCTGAGATATGTGCAGCTTGAGATGTGTAGATTTCAAAATAAATCTCAGATGTGCAGATGGCAAAGCTGATGGAGCCCTTTCAGAGCTCTGGTTCAAGGTCTCCAAGTCTGGGACATTTTCTGCTCTCTCTGTCTAGCCCCCCACCCCCACCCCCAGTCAGTGTAGTCCAGGTTTGAGCTTTAGTGCCCTGTCAGAGAAGTACAGTTTCTCTGTTTCAGGACTGGAGGCTGGATTATGAAGCCTCTAGCAGGTAACTGTTGTGATGGAGATGAAAAAGCAATTTGGCACATGTGCTGGGTCAACAGAGGGTTTTGTGTGTGTGTGACATTTGGTGTTTATCATAATAGTTGAAAGAAATATCTTGACACAGCCATAAGGGCTACCTTTAAGTGGAACTCTCAGCTTTCAATGACTCTTCAGTTGAAGCTGAAAAGAAAGAGATGGTTCTCCTAAATAACTATGGAAATCTACAGGAGCACATTTAAAACAGAAAATAGAATGATGTGAAGTATAAGTGAATAATTATAGACCTATAAAAATGCATAGTATGACTTACCTTAAAAAGACTATTATTTTAGCGTGACAGTCTCTGAAATATTAAATGACCCAAATCGGTATGTGTTGAAAAGGTTTGCCCATTCCAGAGTTGCATGGACAGCTCCAAGGAGCATTGTGGATGGCGTGACCTCTCCCCGAGCGCAAGGTCATTCCACAGAGCCAGGAGGGTGGGGTGTGGCTGTGAGTGGAGTCAGTGCAGACACACACAAAAATTTCCTGATAATCTATTTTTAAAAACAGGACATGTAAGCAAGAGCACTCTAGGAAGAAGCTACTTGGAAAATTGTTAAGACCAACAATAGGATTGGCCTTATTTTCATTTAATTTGGTGTGAAGTTACCTACTCAGCTGCGCTTTAAGTCAGGGTTGCCATGGCAACGACAGAGGCAGTCTAAATATAGGAGATGATGTCATGTGCCAAAATTATCTGTATATTAAACATACAGTGGATGAGTAATTTAAACCTTATAGGCTGTGTGTACATTAGATGAGACTGGCATTTTTTTTTTTAATTAATCAGGTTCTAATTTTATGCAGGTTGGCTTCCTATCAATCCCTTACTTTAATAGAGAGTTGCCATTTCTAGTCACTTTATAGCATGGTCTAGTCATTATTTTTCTTGCAATTAGGAAGGAAATGTGCAGTGGTTAAGCGAGCCAAGTGTTGTTTTTTCTGAAGAGATTTGATGGTGTAGCCTATAACTTGTACCTCTAAAAATATCAAGAAGAAAGAAAATTGATTTGATTTCAGTGTTCTCCTTCTATGGTTTCTAAATTAAGAGCTGATGGTTAACGAGATTAAGGTTATAGAGTCTTGGCTGGGAATACTGTGGGAACATTCACTCTCTTTAAAATATGCACTTATATCACAGAAGAACCATGCGGCCAACCTCTTCTGCAACAGGGAGTTTGTGGAGGATAGAGAAGAAAAGGAAAAAGGAAATAAAAATAAATGCACTGAAAATGTGTCACAACACATATTTAGATACATCCATGTCTTAACTTCTGTGACTGAGGGTCAGCTCCTCAAGACCGAGTCTGGACGCCTCAGTGTCCCTTTCCAGGCTGTCCACAGCTGCCTAGGTGGCTCTATCCTGGCTTCCTCCCCACCAGGCTTTCCCCACCCCTGCGCAGTTTGCCCCAGTGAACCCATACCTGTCTTTATGTTCATGTGCCTTTGTATCCCTGGGGCATTTGTTCAGCTGCTTACCTCCATGTGGCAATCCCCTACTGCCCACCTGCTGTCTATCCCATTATCTTCATGCTTAGAGGGACATGCAGAGTACATGGAAGAACACTACAGAAATAACCCAAGTGAAACGAACAGGTGGTATGATCTCCCTTGCTGGAAAAGATCAGCCATAATAAATATAAGAATGCTTCTTCAAGTTTGGATTAGGCCTGCCTTATTACTTCAAGAGAAAAATAGGTTACTTTTTGATGTTTTTTAAGGCATAAGCTCTATTTTTCATTAACCAGCATAACTCGAGACTCTTTTGCCCACGTTGAGGCAAGTTTACAAGGGAAACTCTGGGAAGACAGTTTTGTAACCTTAGTGTATTTTGTTCTCATTAACTTGACACAATTTCACTATTAAATCAGTCTAATCAGTGATTGGCTGAAGTCAAAACAAAACTTCAGAGGAATGGGTAAAGCTGAGTGAGCTTCAAAGGACCCTTGAAGGGTCAATTAAAATATCCAGTGTTTACTCAACCTGTCACTTAATTGATAAGTGACTTGGTTTCTATTTCATTTCTAACAAGGGAGAATTACAGAGGAACATACTGAGAAACAGACTCCCTGAAATCAATCCTTCTCTCACCTGCCCCAAAATAAAAGGAAGGAGGCATCATCTTCTCCCTCCTGATGTTATTATTAACAATTTTGAATTCATTTTACAGAACATTTGCAGACCTAGCACAGAGAGTTGCCGTATATCCTAAACCTAGCTTTCCTCAAGCTAACATCTTACATAACCATAGCGTAATGATTGGCACCAAGAAATTAATGAAGCCCCATTGCTACTAACTCACTTTCAGACTCAGTTTGATTTCCTGTGGCCGTTCTACTGATGTCTGTTCTGGGCAAGGGCTCCAGCCAGGGACCCACAGAGCATTTGGTTTGGTCAACTGTGGCCCTGGTCAACTGTGGCCTTTCCATCTTTCTTTGTTTCTATGGACTTGACCTATTCCATATTAACAGTTTGATCTTTTGGGGAAAAAATGGTTTTGGAAAAGCAATGACATGATTTATGAATATGGAGGAGATTGCACAGCAATGCCCCAATGCCACTAATTGAAATGGACAGATTTGTTTTTTGTGTTTTCCTTTATATGTATATTTTTATTTAAGACTGGGTCTCCTTCTGTCACCCAGTCTGGAGTACAGTGGTTCTAGCACAGCTCACTGTAGCCTCAAACTCCTGGACTCAAGTCATGCTCCCACCTTAGCCTCCCTCGTATCTGAGAATACAGGTGCATACCACAATACCTGACTAATTTTTAAATTTTTTTGTAGACACAGGGACTTGCTATGTTGCTCAAAATCCTAAACTCAAGTGATTCTCCTGCCTTGGCCTCCCAAAGTACCAGGACTACAGGCCTGAGCCATGACAGCCAACTCCATATTTTCTATCTTAAATTTGGAGTCAGTAATTTTATTCCAAGAACATGTTGTAAGGTATGCACCTGAACACATTTTCATGGAAGCAAGTATAACATAAACAGGAAATAAATATTTATAAATATATATTTATAAAAAAATATATATATAGTATATATAATAATATGTACATACACACACACATGCATATATACACACATTTCTCCTTTTCTTGAACCTCTACATACCTGCTGAAGGTCTAAGGACATAATTAACATGATATTGTAGCTCTATTCATAAACCCCTCTAATTAAAGTGTCATTTCTAATTTTTTTGAATGGTGTTTTTTTTTCTAAAAGACATTTACTGCTAAGAATCACTGAGTATTTGTTATATAACAGGAAAATGTAAGCAATAGTCCCTACTGCTGCTTGCAGATGCTACAATTCCCATTTTATAGATGAAAAAAATAGGCTTCAAAGAAGTAAAATAATCAACCATCCAGCAAGCAAAGAGGTTGGGTGGAGACTTGAGCAGACATAGCCCCAAGGTATATTTCCTCCTTTATTTAAAATATCCGAGGTCATATTTCTTTGCTGACTTTTAAAACAGGAAGATGAAAGTAGTGTGTGAGCATTCCACTCTCATCCTAGAATTTCCTCACCAGCCTTCAGCCTCAGTGCATACAAGGGGAGCTGCCACTTCTAATTTCTACTCAGCTCTGTTGCTGTGTGGTGATGTCACCCTCAGCTACTTGTACAGGTTTCTTTCCAGCATTATTGACTACACAGTAATGTAATCATCTTAGCACGCTTGCCTGTTATGCATATTTCAGGATATAATATAATGGTGAATATCATCAGGCTTCTAAGAGGACACGCAGGTGACAAGCTGGTGTTACATGAAGCTGGCGCATAAAGATGTGATTAGTCAGGGTTGTATATGCAACTGTGACCCACTGAAGTCTTAGGTAGGTAAAAAAAACTGGCCACCCCAGACTACCCCAAAACCTAGTTACCTCTACCCTGAAACTCAATAGGCAAATAATGAAAAAATTTTTTAATACCAGCTAATTCTACTATGTGGAGAATTTCTAACTTGATTGGTGGCTTTTGCTCACATGTATTATCCCAGATATTTTTATTTTTACCTGGGTGAATTAGGTACCTTCTCCGCGATGTCTACGTGGAGCTGATTTCCAGTCTCCACCTTTTCTCTCAGCTGGTGGCCGGGGATGGTTTAAGCCACTGAGCAGTGAAGGAATTGCTGAGAAAGACGCTGCAATCCTACAAACAGAGTGAAACCAGTAGGCTGTGTCTTGTAGAGGGTTCAGGCAGGTGTGATTTTGCAAGACACATTTTCCCTCCTGTACCTCTGAAAAACACCATCTCTAGCAGATACTGGAGGAAGGATCTTTCATATCAGAATTAACCTCCGGGAGCAACAAAAGTGGCATTCTGTGAAGGGGCAGCTGGACTCTGATTCACTACCAGGAGCATAGACCCTAGGAATGATTCTCTCCTCTCCCTTCTCCTTCCTAACAAAAGGGATGGACTCACCCGCAGGTGTCCCTGCAACTCTGAGAAGCCGTTGGCTATCCTGTTGCCTAGAATTAAGCCTAACCGTCAGATTTCTTCACAAATTCTAGAAATAGCATTCTAGAGCAATCCTTTAATTTGGGTTAAATCAATACTAGAATTTCAATAAAGTTAAAAAAAAAAGATTTCAAGGAATACATATTTGAAATATAGAACATTTTTATAATTTATGAAATGGTGATAGCTATGGATAAAATATAATATTTTACTCTAAGATTTTATAAAATTTTCCACATGAAGGGGTAACAGAGAAAAAGAAAACATCTCTGATCTCTGAAGATGGGACCAGTAGGAAAAATAATTATCCCAGGAGAGAATTCCTGGTCTCCATCCTTACCATTCTTAGGGCAGAGATGAACTCTACAGCTCTGGCATAATATTTCTCTTGTGTCAAATTTCTGCAAATTAACCCATTTTATTGAAAAATACATTTCCTATAAATAATTTAAGTTGTAGGCAATGGACAAAACCCTTTTACAGATTAAAATTTATTTCACAAACTATGAAATACCCATGTTTTGTAATCACGCTTCCTTCTTTTTGTATGTGGCCCTTAATGCTGGTAACAATAAAAAAAAAACTAAACTAACACTGTTAAATAAATTTCTCATTTAAAACACACTGCCTTCTAAAGGGCCATTGTGACAACTCCATTTTAGTGATTCTCAAATAATGCTTGTTAATTCTCACTGATTCCTGAAATCAACCGATTTGCAAACCTGGTGTTCTAATTGTGCATTTTTGATATCTTATTTAGAGTTTCTCTCAAAGCCATGAATATCTAATTTTTCTCTTTCTTCTGAAGGTTTGCACAATTTCATGGAGGACTGGTTAGGAGAATAAGGTAATCTTGTGCCATCCAATAGTCCTCCAACAAATGTGACATTTTATTGCTTGGGTTCCTTCCTGTTGGCACATGCTTGATGCGTCCTTTAAATGAGCAGTAGCCTAGAACATTAATGTTTTCCACCTTTGACTTTAATAAATACAAGTACCTAAGTTCTTCTGATTCAAATCTTTTAGAGAATTACAGCATAATTTCTTAATAAAGATAGATATCATAAAGGCTTTGATTTTTTTGAATTATAAACTTAAAATAGATGGCTCCTGAGAAACCTCTTAACGCAATTACATTATTGTTTGGGGAAAAAAGAACTGCCTCATAAGTAAATCATGTGCTTTACCCTTCCTACCCTAAGGAGTGCTATTATGGGCTAGAAAAGAAACCAGGTTTTCTGTCTCTGTTACCACAACTGGTTCCAGCATGCTAAGAAGCCAGGCTCACCCAGCTTGGAGAGCGATGGCCAGTGCCCTTTTTGGGTTTTGTTACCTTTCCATGAGGAGGCCACAGAAGCATACTTGTAAGCCAAGATTACCGATTGAGACCTCGATTTGAATGAGACTTAGGCTCTAGTCTTGGTTTTATGACTTCTGAGTTTGATGACCTAGAGCCTGGAGGTCCCAGATTGCTGTTTGTAAAACGGAAGGGATTGCCACATCCCTCGTAGAGCTGCTAACTAGAGCGAATGAGCAGACGCTTGGAAAACCCTTAGCACAATGCCTGCCCCACGCAGTGATTTCTACAAGTAGCTGCGTGTGTACTGCTGTAAGAAACAGTGCCATAGAGAGTTCAGATTTCTGTCCTGCAATGAGAAAACAACCTGTTGAAATAGAAACTGCTTTGAAAAATAGTTTTAACCTGTATCTAGTTATAAAAGTCTCTGTTCAGCAACTAACCTTCAAAGTTTTAAGTTATAAAAATAGTGTTACTTCTCCACTCAACTTTTAAAACATTTATGTTACTTTGGTTGTGAATTGTGTGACAATAACCACAGTAATAATATCACTTCAAAAGAAAAATTAGGACCTAAATGACGACCCTTCCTTGCTGTTTGGAAATATAATCAACCATAATCAGCATTGCTTAACATTCAGGGCTGTTTTTGTATATGCCCGCCAACTTTGTGAATGAAAAGCAAAACGCTATCCTGGTTCCGATACTATATATCACTTAGTAAAAATAAAATGTGAGAACAGTGGAATTTTGACTGAAGTGTATCTTTATCTATTAAATGTGCTTGTGTAGCTTTCATGTGCATAACTCAGCAGAGGTCTTTTCAAAACACCGACTGTGATCTAGCAGTTCCAGAGTCCAGAGATTCTCCGTTTCTGACAATTGTTCGGTTCTGGTTGGAGCTGCTGTTCTGTGCTCCAGAGCCTGAGCTGTGAGGGGCTAAGGTGTTTGTGAGTGGCGTACGTATCTGACAAACACAGAACTAAAACCATAGCTAATTATTATTTCAGATTTTCCTCCAAACTGAACAACATTTCAGTAGTTATGGTATTTCAGAATTTGATGCAAGCTCTTTTCTCTTTGTTGAAATGCCATGTGATATTGATAATGGGCTTCTGGGATAAGATAGAGATGATCCAGAAAGCCCAGGTTCAAAATTGAGGTTCAGATTTAGGATTCACAGACTCACCAAGGTCTCACTGCTCAGAGACTCTGATTTAGTTTTCTGAACCAGCCCAGCTGTCCAGAGGATTACTATGAATTAGAGATGACATCAAAAGGGAATAAAAAATCATCATATTTCAACAGCATTCCTACATTTTCAGGCGTACTAGGATTTCCAGGTCTATTAATAGCTGTGTGTTGAAAGTAAAATCGTTTTGAGCTCTTTTCAAGAAAATGGAGTTTAAAAGTTGAGCAGTTTCGTTTGTTGCAGATTTCTCAGTCTTTTGATGTCAGACCATTCGCTGTGACTCTCAGAGATCAGGTAGAAGATGTTGCAATATGCTAAGCAGATTGGACCGTGAACCGTTTCTTTTTGGCAGGGTATCAAAAGAATACCTTTTTTTTTTTTAATTTATGAAATAGTTATCCAAATAACACCATGCTTCTTGACGTGGTGCAGAGACTGCCCTGGCCTGAGCCCTGTCAATATTTACATTCCATTTTGCACTTGATGCTGCTAGTGACCTGATTCCAACCTGCAGTTTCCTGCTTTCAATTCATTTTCTCTGTCTGGGAACTCTCCCTTCTGCTTTATCAGCAAATCCCTCTTCATCCTTCACAGTTCTCAAAGGAGAATTGGCCTTCAAGTGAGAAACTGAGGAATTAAAAATGGTGTTCCTCCCCTTTGTACCTTCACCATTTGGGTTCTGAGAGTCAAACTCCCAGAGTTTTTGTTTCCTGACTATAAAATGAGATTAAACATACTTATCTTGCTGGGTGAATACGAAAGTAAATGTCAGAAACCTACCACTATGCCAGGAACGAGTCAGCCAACCCCCGTATCATTAGTCATTATCATGCCACGTGTGATAACAAATCAGCAGTGCAGGTGCAAAGATGCTGTCGGTGTTCAGCAGAAAAGGAAAGCATTCCTCAGTGGGATCTTCACAGAACATGTTATGGAAACACTGGACTTTGTGTAGTCTCTGAGCATGGGAAGCACAGAGTCAGGAAGAACCTGTACTGCTCTTTCAGGCACGGTGTGTGTAAAGTAAGAGGTGCGTGTGCTAGATTGCTTTCTCCCATAGAACTCAGATAGATGCTGTGTGCATAAACACATTCCAGTAAGGTGGGTGAAAGCAATCCAATGTTTTCACAATATAATACAAATCACTTTAAATTTTGAATAGATGTGGTGGCTCACATCTGTAATCCCAGCACTTTGGGAGGCCGAGGCAGACTTACTATTTGATGTCAGGAGTTCGAGACCAGCCTGAACAACATGGTGAAATCCTGTGTATACTAAAAATACAAAAATTCGCTGGGCATGGTGGTGTGCACCTGCAAACACAGCTATTCGGGAGGCTAAGGTAGGAGAATTGCTTGAACCTGGGAGACAGAGGCTGCAGTGAGCTGAGATCCTATCACTGCACTGAAGCCTGGGTGACAGGGTGAGACTCCATCTCAAAAAAAAAAGAAAGAAAAAAGGAAAAAGAAATCACTTTAGCATTTTAAAAGCAGGCCCTTGAGTGAAACTGAAACATAATAAATTTTTCATGGTAAAATGTTTAGGAAATGTTCACTCTGTCCTTCAAATCTCACAGTAAAGGAAAACAGTGCTTTAGGAAAATTATGAGGATTTTGGTATGTTGTATGGATTTGGAAAAGCTAAATAGTGAGTAGGCTGAAAAAAACAGGACATTTATAATTTATAAAGGTCTGCTGATCACAAGAGTAGAAAAAGAAAAGAGAAGGATCTGGCTTTCGGTAGCCAGGGAAGTCAGTTGCTCGGCTTTGCATATGACTGTGTATACCATGATATTTCAGATTTCACCTTAAACTGGAAATGTGTCCAGCACTCAATTGCCAGGACCTGTGGCTACAACGGTCGGCTGGGGATGTCTGAGTATGCGCAGGGATCTGCATTTCGGTGAATACCCTGGAAGAGTTTTCACTGAGCTTTTAGAAACACAAGCAAGGATGGTAGAGGGAATGTTGATGCTCTTAGCCAGGTGAGGGAAGTTATAAAGCTCTTTCTCTATCCAGTGTCTTTGCACGATCACAGGGCCCAGGGGTAGTTTAAAATAAAAGGGCTCTTGGCTGGGCGCGGTGGCTCACACATATAATACCAGCAGTTTGGGAGGCTGAGGTGGGTGGACCACGAGGTCAGGAGATTGAAACCATCCTGGCCAACATGATGAAACCCCGTCTCTACTAAAAATACAAAAAACTTAGCTGGGCATGGTGGTGCGCGCCTGTAGACCCAGCTACTGGGGAGGCTGAGGCAGGAGAATTGCTTGAACCCAGGAGGCAGAGATTGCAGTGAGCCGAGACTGTGCCACTGCTCTATAGCCTGAGTGACAGTGCGAGATTCCAACTCAGAAATTAATTAATTAATTAATTAAAATAAAATAAAAGGGCTCTTTGGAGATGTTTTAGGGTGGTGCCTTTAAGTGACCTGAGAAATCCTGCTCATCTGAACTTGTAGCTCCCAGATATGAGATTCCTGAGTTTTGGATGGGGTCTTCATATAATGAAGAGGAAAAGACAGGGCTTCGAGGCAGCAAAGAGAGGCAGGAGAGAGAGAGTGGGGTCTGGCTTTACTGGGAGTCAGAGGATAGCCAGGGAAACTTTGAGGCTAGAGTTAGAAAAAAAAATTGAGTCATGCAAAATGGTTTGAAATGTTCAAAGCAAGAGTGCACAATGAATTGTGCCGAAAAATTACTGGACGGTCAGGCAGACCTAGAGTACAGACTCAGCACTGAAGAAGTTACTTGATTCATGGATGCTGTGTTGAGAATTCTGGCATCAACCTAGCCAGCTTCTGTGAGTGTAACAGTTCTGCCATGCAAGGAGCTCCCATACTAGAAGGTGGCGCCCCTTCCAATAAAGTGAAACTGTTATTGTTCCATAGCAGAGCAGTCGAGGGAGTAAAATTATGTGTTCATTGTATCCAGGTGTTGAAGCGTTTGGAATGGAGACTTTTGAGCAGTGATTACATTCTAAAGTGTGTGAGAGTGCAGGCACATATGTGTTTGTATCTGTGTGCACGCACATGTGTGTTTGTATAAGTGCATGCACATGTGTGTTTGTGTCTGTGTGCATGCACATGTGTGTTTGAGTGTGCACATAAGACTAGACAAGATGGTAGGTGTGCATTCATTTACTTTTTATTAAAAAAAGGAAAACAAAACAATGCAATATGTAACCCTGATAAACAAAAACAGATATGCCTGCTTTAAAATAATTTATTCTCTGCAAATATGCTTTGTACATTGTGTGGGAATTTTGTAAAGCATGAAATGGGACTTAAATTTATAACCCATCAGTGCTTCTTAGATACCTTCTAATTTACCACAAACTGTGAGAAGGGATGAGGAAGGCTCCAGTGACATCCATCATATCCTCTCCTGAAGTACAGGATCTATGGTGTAATTTTTCTTGGCAAGTCCCCCCTAAGTAACATAAAAGCCACAGTGTTTTTCAAAGCTAAGAGCACGAGCACAGTAATAAAAATGTGGTTAGAGCCACCCAATGAGACCAGTGATTCTCCCTGTATCTGAATAATCCATCTTTCCCCAGTCTTCACCAAATTCCAAATTGCTGTTTTGTAGGGCTTCTAATGAACTGCACTAAAGCTTGAAATTTAGTATGCATTTTCTAGACATGAATTCAAACTTTCTCTTCCTTTCTGGCTTTCTTCCTGCTCCTCTTTCTCTTCTGTTCCCTCTAGTTTTTGTGTGTTTGAGCTCCCTTCACTCACACACACGCACAGGCACATGTGTATTTGTGTGTGTGTGTGTGTGTGTGTGTGTGTGTATGTTATAGACAATAAATCCTGAACCAATAAATCTTTCTGTTTTCATAAAAAAGTAACAAGTCTTGGGAATTTGTTCAAATGAAACCCCTATCTTTATTTTTTCTTACTTGAATTGCAGAATACAAATATTTTACTTGGATGTATATTTATATATATATATCTAGATGAAAAATCAAAATAGTGTACTTATTAGTGCTGGATTCAACATGAGATAGTCATTATTTAATGCCACATTACATTATAGGAACATATATCAATGTGTCTCTTGTTTGAGTTTATTATCTTAGAATCAAAAGTACTGATCACTTTAGAATCAAAAAGTCTAGATAGGAAAACAGAGACTCATCATCTGTAGTCAGCATTTTCTTTGTGCAATGATCGAAATTTGGCTCAGAGCACTGTGTGCACATGTGGCATTTTATTGGGAACATCACTGTGACATTTGAAGTTAAGCTTGCCACCAGCTTTGCAGGATGGCTTCACCGTGCAGGTGGCGGGTGCAAGTGCAGTCTGAGAGGTTCCTGACCTGAATTTTTTGGGACTGTTGTGTGCTCTGGAGCTGCAACACCCACATCAGACACTGCCAGACTAGGGGAACATCTAACCAGAGTCAGCAGTGGCCCTCAATCCATGGGATTGGAACTGGTCCTGAACATACACGCCACATGATCTGTATCATGACACACATGAACTATGGTTTGACAAGTATAGCTTGATAAATGGGGTTTATGAACAAGTCACATAGAGAGAAACATTAAAAACAGAATTGGAGCTGCCCTTCACTGGGGCCCTGAGTTGGCCTCTGAGGACAGTTTCCTGTCCCAAGTCCCCTGAGGATATTTTCCTGATAACTCGATTTCTACCAGGTGACTTACAGGTAATTTTAGACATGGGACGATGCATAACAATGTCTGCAGCCTTTTAAATCATTAGAGGTTCCTGGGGAAAAGAGCCAGCCAACTCGGATTGGGATCCCGGCCCCATGATCTATCCTGCTGTGCTGTCTTGGGCTACTAGTGCCAGGGGCTGTTTTTTGTTTATTTGTTTGTTTTGTTTTTAATCTGCAAAGTGCATGTAACAGTATTTATTTTTTTGGTGCCATTTTAAATACAAGGATAGGAAGCGCGAATGTTTAGCTTTGCCCTTGGTATGCAGAGAGCCACAATGAAAATGACCATCATGCTCCACTCAGAATCCTCTAGCGGCTTCCGGCCCTCTTTCTGTCCCTCTCCATTATCCGTGGGCAGCTCCTTCCACAGTCAGCTTCCTACAGATGCCTGGTGCTTCCCTCTGCCTTCTGGTCCTGTGAGGCTTCTCCTCTACCACCCTGGTCTGAGATCTGCCCTGTCTTTGGCCCATTTAATTTAATGGTCTTTTTTTTTTTTTCTCAGCAGTATGTCATAATAGTAGTGAAATTTTAAAGAGATATGCATGTAATTCTAGTGCACATAATTCTAATGAGCATAATTCTAAATAGTATGCACATAATTTATGATTCATCTGTTTTCTGATCCTTATGGAGTATGTAGTAATAGTAATCATGTGAGTTAAGATCTGTCTGTTAATTTCAAGTCTTATTGCGCTTTCCATATATTCACTTATTTAATATTACTAACAACCCTGGAGGTTTGTACAAGGATTATCCTCATTTTGCAGATGAGAATACTGAGGCAGAGAAGGATTATGTAAGTTCTGCAGTATCACACAGCTCAGGAATGCAAACCAGGATTTAATTCCCAGCAGTCTTAAGATTTAGCTCAGACTGAGGTCAATTCTAACTAGTTTTGTGCGGCAGGCAACTTCATAGATAAAGCTGAATAATTCCCTGCTGCTGGCGCACTCCCTCCTGCTGACTCACTGAGAAATGAGGCTCTTGCATCTCCCTCTTCTCTTGACTTTATGACGTGCGTGACCTGTCAGATCACAGGATCTCCACGCATGTCTATTACATGTGGGACTGAACTAATAAAATATGAAAGAGTCTTTGGGGCATGATTAACATCAAAGAAGGAAACTGTGACAAGAGACATCATTAAAAGACAACCCAGAGGAAACAATACTGCTCTAATTGATAAAATTTTACATAAAAAATGTGAGTGGCGTGGGGGAACACAATGCAGAAAGACTTAGGTAAACACTGTCCTATGTTCTTTTTTCTTTTTTAATTTTTTTTTCTTTTTTTTCTTATAAGTTGTTGAGGTGGCACATGGATATATGAGAAAGGTTTTCAGTGGTGATTTGTGAGATCCTGGTGCACCCGTTACCTGAGCCAGTGTATACTGCACTATATTTGTTGTCTTTTATCCCTCATCCCCCTCCCACTGTTCCACTCAAGTCCCCAAAGTCCACTGTGTCCTTCTTATACCTTTGCATCCCCATGGCTCCCACATATCAGTGAATATACACGATGTTTGGTTTTCCAGTCCTGACTTACTTCACTTAGAATGATTGCATGTTTTTTACTGGAGAAAACTATGGAGATACCCGTTCTCGGAGTCTCTTGTATCGGTAGCCTAACTATCACTGTTTTCCATCTGGAGGACTCCTGACATTTCAGCGTACATTATGCAAATAGCAAGTCGTTGGAAGGAACTAGACATGTGGGCATTTTTGACTGCCGTAAAATCATGGTTCCCACATGATAGTTGAAATCACAGTTCCCATGTGATAGTTGAACCCTGAGGGCCTGCTGGGTGTGAGTAGAAAGATGGACCAAGGGGAGCAGGGCCCCTCCTCTTTATGGGAAAATCACTGGGAATTGCAGGGATGTTTTAGAGCACATGTGAGGTTTAGCCTGAAAAGAAAAACAGTCTCCATCTTCACTCCCAACATGGAAGGATTTTCAGAGTAGCCACCTGTTGGCGTGGGGAGGGCAGGTGGGACGTTAGTGGTTGGCTAAGGGGTGTGTATCCCCAGTCTAAGTGACAATTTCGCCTGCAGCAGAAACAAACATTCAGAAATTCCAAAGCTTGGGGGCTTGCTTTTGACTCCTTGTCACACAGTTCTTTGGGAGAAAACCTAAAGAGAGTAGAAGATAATAAATTCTCCAGAGTCTCAAAAGAATAGGCAGAAGCCCCTGTGTATTTTCATTTGATAAAAAGAAGACATAATCCAGAAGTAAGGCATCACTAGGGCATAAAAAACAAAATAACCAGGTTGGGGGACAATAGTTTGGAAAACCAAAGAGAGACACGACAAATCTAAATGGCATAAATAACATAGAAGCAGAGACAAACAGAATGAATTATGAGGAAGTTTGGCCAAAAAAAGTCTTTAAAAACGTGTAAGATGGGAATATTTCCTTGATCACAGGACTGGAAAAACTATTTTATGCATCTAGAAATGTATCAACACTTAAAACCCCACATTAAATCTGAAATTCAGGAATATCTCGCAGCTGCTTCCTGATACGTATTAATTACAGTGTGATAAGAATAGCATTGGGACATGCTCAGATGCAGTACAAGCTCACCTTTTTGTCCGAGTAATTAAGTTCCCACCGATGCCAAGGGTTGATAGTATAAGGCATAGCTAATTTTGATTGTGAAAAGTGATAACATTATGTCATATATTATAAAATACTCTATAGACAGTAAAGCAGTATACAGTGATAAAACCCATTATTTTCTAGAACAAAAGAAAAATAGGAAGTAATCAATTGAGAATAGAAAATGTTATTTGGGTGAGCCTGTCATTTAAAATTGTTAAACCTTTCCCATATGAATACACAGTTTAAAGGACTTGTGAGTTGTTAACCGAGTTCTTCATATTTAACTTTGGCAGCGTTGGCCGAGTGAGGACACAGGGTCTTTATGGAATACGCCTTTCCGTGCACAAAGTTTATTTATGACTGTCTACAGTGTGAATAGCCCTGAACACGTAGACACTTCTCCACATTGTCTTCATGGGTTAGTGTCTCTATAACAACGTACATACCACAGACTGGTGGCTGAAGTAACACACACTTATTTCTCGCAGTTCTGAAACTGGAAGTTTAGGATCAAGGTTCCAGCTTATTCGGTTCTGGTAAGTGTGTCCTGACTCATAGACAGCGCCTTCTCATGGTGTCTTCACACGATGGGGAGAGAGCTCTGGAGTCTCTTCCCATCATCCTGGCCTCATCCTCATGCACCCCAGTTACTGTAGGTGTTTTCCAAAGGCCTGAGCTCTCAATATCATTCCTTGGAGAGCTTCAGCATATGATTTTTAGAGTGACAGGAACACTGAAGGCAAAGGCACACTGTGTCCTGTGAGTTGCGTGCAGATGTATCCACTACTTGTCCTAGAGCCTTTTCCTTTAGCCTCTCTGGCTGCACTGATGTCTCCTCCACTGGTCCTAAGTCATTTTCTCATGCCTTAGAACAGCCGTCACAATAGCAGTGATACCTGACTGGCACCTCTGATGCCACATCCAAAGCAAATTAGAGCACATTGCAGTAGGCTCCCAGAAAGAAAGATGTCCCTGGCCTAAAACTTCCTACACATGATTGAGATTGGCTATCCCTGTCTCTTAGTGTGCTTCAATCTTATTGGTTTTGTAAGATGTGATCAGGGCCTGAGGCCCCATGTTTAAATGTGACATGGAACATTCTAAAACCACTGGCCGTGATTGACAGGCCACTGTGCACATCTGGAGGGGAGGAGAGGATTTCTTGTGGTCCAAGCATTGTTCAGTTCTTCCTTCTTTTTCTCGTTTTCTAATTGTTGTAAAATGCCAGCTTCTAGAAGGCAGTGTAAAAACAGTGGAAGCTGTGGCTAGCAATCAAATGCACATTATGCCGCTCATTCCCTGTCTGCTCACTGTTCCCATACTGTGTTCCTTTCATTAAAGCTAATGCGAGCACTGGGAAGGGATCAAGAGGAGAAGAGACCTCAGTAAATCATCGATGCCTCCAGAAAGGAAAGATGCTTTCCCTTAAAAGCATGAGCACCATTATGGACTGATGTCGTATACTGGGGGTACATGTTTTATGCTGATATCAGAATGCTCAGTCAGTGATAATTAGAGCCGGGTCGGGCAAAAGTAATTTCCTCACCACGGCCAGGAGGTGGAGAGACGACAGTCGACTCGACGACACTTTTCCTTCCAGTTACTTTGCCCCAACAAGCCTCAATCTATTCATTAGACCCTATGAGGATCTATATTTTTGAAATCCTTTGCCAAATTCACGTAAGTGTGTTTCAGCCTGCCTGGTAGAATGTATTGAATTAAAGTCCCCATTTTCATGGATTTCTTGCAGTAATGCCTATATTGGTAAGTAGGTTGCAAGAGTACCAATAGAAAAATAGGACTGGAAGAAATCTATATATTATGAATATTTCAGAAACGAGATGTAAACATTATATGTGCTTACCAAAAAGAAAAAGAAAAAAGAGCCATGCGGGAACAGTTGTTTTTTGTGGGATTTGTGCGGTTACAGGGTGACCGAGGTCCCCACACCAGGTCACCTCTGATGGGGGCTGCCAGGCCTGGACATCCCAGTACATAGCAGTGACCTCACTGGTAATAACAGGAGTCCTGCAGACAGGCTGTTTCCTCACTGGGAGGAAGCTTCTCTTGAGGGCAGGGCTTGCTGTTTATTTTGTTATGCCCATAAGAGTTTCTCACAGACACCTAGTTTCACACTCGCTCCAGTACAACGTGCTTTGTGGGGAACCTATGGGATGGACAGGTACGCGTCCACCTTAGAAAAGCTATGAGATGCACTCGTGGTAAAAGCCAGTAGATGGACACGTAAGAAGCAGCCGTCACACGAGCTCTCCGTGGCACACTGTGGCTGACATAAACTGGAAGGCAGTTATCATTTTTTGATTTATTACATTTATTCTCAACCTATTTTCACAAATTATTTCTAGTGACTTGTTGAAAACATACAGAATAATATAAGGAGATAGGTAATGAAAACCAGGAGAAGCAAATTAATTAACCATACGTGCAGATTCAGGAAACTGTGAAGACCAAAATTAATATTTAATTTCCAGGCATCTATGACAAAAAGAGAAAGCTGATGATTTGCCACACTCTCATTAGCAGAAAGGAGAAGGTTCCAGATTTCTCTCGAGAGTGGCAATGCTCTTCTTAGCGCTCAATTTGAAAATGAAATTTAATGTGGGGCTTTATGCCAGAGTCACAGAGTAATAAAAATGTTTGCTGCTCTGAATAGCACAATGCAAAACTGTCAAAGCAAATTACCTGTGAGTTTTCTTTAAGGTAATTTTTTTTAAATCAAGTCAATGGCATCCAGAACAACTCAGAGAAAATGCAGAAAATACAAACAGCAACACCACCAAAAAAAAAAAAACAAAAAACTTTATAGATTTCTCCCTTCAGCAATATGTATTCGGTGCCTTCTACTTCACATTGCTCTGCAGACTGCAGCAGGACATTGGGAAAGGAATGAAATGCGGTCTGCCTTCAGATCTCCTTGGATCATCGTGTGGGAAAGTATCGTAGGTGCAATGCAGCAAGGAGCGTCCAGAAATACAGCGCCTATTAACTGACTGTGATCCCAGGGGAATGGAAAGACGGCTTCAGCCCAGGAGCTTGGGAAAATTTTCATCATGAAAGTTTCATCTGAGGATTTTCTACTGTACAAATTAGGATGAATGGAAAGAAGCAAAAATCTAAATGGAAAAAGAAGCGCAAGAAAAGATGGCTGTAATCCCTAACCCAATCCCCACAGGCACCTTCACACCCCCACCTGCTGCACACTCATACGTGTGTGTTCCGTGACGTGTGTGTACTGTGTCCTGTGGCAAACGTGTACCAGCCACTAGGTAAATGGCTAACAAGTCATCTGCAAACAAATCGAATATACAAATCTTAGGGTTGGTGCTGAAGTCTTTTCAGAGTAGTCATCATGATTTAAATGTTTTTTTTTAAATTTACAAGCATCGAGTGTCAGTCAGAATTGAAGATGAAATACTAATGAATGTTGAGTTTTCATGCTTTTAGGTGTACTTCCTTTTTAGAATTTTCACTTTTTTGCTATTTTGACCATAACTATTTTGTTTAGATGTTTCACTTAAACTTTCTGTATGCTAACTTCATTTGTGCAATTGAAATAAAATTGCAGTATATTTAAAACTATATTCTGATTTAAACACTTGTTTAATCTGGACGACATTTACAAATTTAGGCCAATGTACATAAAAATTATCTTGCGAAATGTGAACTAGGTCCTACTAATGTGATACAATGTTTACCTGATTGCAAAAGCTTGGTCTAAATTCAACTGTGGCAGGAGTGGTCCACACAGAGTTTATGCAGTGTGCAGTCTGGACTCCAAGAGCTTCTGCCGGCCTCTCCCCCACTTGGAATAGGGCGTTCGTGATTAAGAGGGTCATCTATTTAAGTAACTCCACACTGAATGTGCTTTTGTGTGTCTGTTTCCTCAGAAGGCTGGGAGTTGGAAGTTGTTTACACCGATCGCTTGCGAGGCCACATTTCCTTTTTTGGAAAGCTTTACTTTTTCATATAAAGTCAGTTTAAGTGTGTAAAGTGGGTAATGAAGGAAAAACAACACTTTAATCTTGATTGTGTAACTGTACAGAAAATCTTTGGCAATGTTTCTTTCCTAATAATATGTGGCTTTAACCTAAAACCAGACTCTGAAAGTAAAACTGTCTTTAAACCACGATGCACAAATAAAAATGTTTATTTTCATGCTGCAAAGAGTAAGGGTTTCAAAGAGATCAACAACTGAGGCAAGGTATTTAATGGAGCCAACATTATTGATATTTTCTTCACTGTCTGGGAGATCACCTACTTGGACCAGGTTGTTGTATTCATTCATAATTTTAATTTTTTACCTACCTTTTCTAGGGTCAGTGTTTTTCCCTGCTCTGTCCTACGTTCATTCATAGAGTTTACAACCTATCAACACATAAACAAGCAGATACCTACACATGGTGGTGAAAACCAGGAATAAAATGTGGTAAATCAAAAGATGATCCTAGAAACAGGGTTTGAAATAGTAAGGAAAGCATGAGATTTGGGAGAGTCATCAACAATGCAGAGAGGGATGTGAAGGAGATCCAACAATACCTAAAGCAGTGGCTTTAAAAATGCTGTGGGTATGTCCCACTGTAAGCTGGCGAAGAAATACAAGCAGTACAATTTTTAAAAATTTTTCTCAATTCAGTTTTATTTCTGGGATACATGTGCAGGATGTGCACATTTGTTACACAGGTAGACGTGTTTCCTGCACCTGTCAACCCATCACCTAGGTATTAAGCCCTGCATGAATTAGCTGTTTATCCTAATACTCTCCCTCCTGCTGCATTACCCCCACCTCGACAGGCCCCAGGGTGTGTTGTTCCCCTCCCTGAGTCCATGTGTTCTCTTTATCCAGCTTCCACTTATGTGAGAACATGTGGTGTTTGGTTTCTGTATCTGCATTGCATTTTTCAGATGATCAGAAGTGAACATTTGGGCTGTGAAATGGTGAGTCTAGAACATTGGTTCTGAGTAGCTTTGTTGACCTAGATGTGGGCCCCATGCTGACTCTGGAGTTCCTCATGATATGACCATGGCCCAGTCACTGAATATCCCACCTGCATCTTAGCTACAGAATGAATAGCACGAAGGTACCTGCCTGCCCCGGACATTTAATGGGATGTAAGCCCACTTTTCAGGGGAGTGTCTTAAGTTCCCCCACGTTTGAGGGTCAATAATGACGGAACACCAGCACTTAATATGCAGTTTGACCGTGGTTGAATGGACCAAAGCTTTTCACTTGGTGTAAAGAACGTTCATGTAAGATATAGGAGAACAAACACTAAAAGCACAAAGGTATTATTAAGTCAGCATTTTGAGCTTTTAAACAAGCAAACCACGCAAAATGAAATGCAACTGTGTCCCTCTGTGTCTCTACAGGAGAGCTTCTTCCTTCTTTCTTCTTCACTCTTGCCTATTAAACTCTCTTCTCCTTAAAACCAAAAAAAAAAAAGAAAGAAAAAGAAAAGCAACTGTGTACACGTGTATCATATGAACATACATATATAAGTTCACTTTAAAATATGTGATATATTCATGTAATATATAGTAAATTTACTGGTTAACACATTTTAATGAAAACAAAGTTATATGTAATATTTACCAAATTAAAATTTATATTTAATAAGACTACCGAAGGCACAGAAAAAAATATGATGAAAGAGACAATCTCTTATCCTAGTTAATTTTTCTTTCTTCATTTAGAGAATGATTTGGCAAGCACCTGAAAATTTCGTATACTCTCTTATCCAAAATCTTATTCCTAGATATTATTCTAAGAATGTAGTCAAAAATCACTGAAAATGCCTAATAGACAAATAAATTAATAGTGATGTTATAAAAGATGGTGATAGTTATGAAACATAAACCCAGGGTGTAGGAAATGTACGCATAGAGGTTATAGTTTTTGATGTCTTAGGAACAGTACCTCTTCAGTCACAGGATGCTCATAAGATGCCTTAATATTCTCCCACCAGAGGGGTAGTTTGCTGAGACTTTCGAGTGCACCTGCTGACATAGGGGTGCCTCTCACACGTCAGAGACACAACCCCCCAGTTCCTCTAAGGCTCTTGTAAAGTGAGGTCAGTGCAGTGGTGGAAGTCACAGATGCTAGTCCACAGGCATGCCACCTTGAGAAGGATTCTGCAGCCTGTGGGTACTCTTCATGCTCTACAAAATTATGAGAATAATAGGGCCCATTTCATAAGGTTCTTGTTGAGATTTAAAGGGTTAAAAAATACAAAATCTTGGACTGGAGAACAGTGAAGAAACAGAGTGGTCATCGGGGTGCACTGATGAAGAATTGCTGCTTATGCAAATCCTGCCTGGTTTTACTTTCTCTTAATTGCTGAGATGACACTCTGCTTCACAGGCCCTTGTAACATTACATTTGACTATTCAACAAATATTTATTAAGCATTATGTGTTATCACACTTCCAGACCCTGGAGACAGCTGAGTTAACAGACAAAAGGAAACAGCTTGCCATGATGAGGCTCATGCTAGTAGAAGAAGCAACAACTTGAAAAAATTGCAAGAATTTTCATCAACGTCATGATAGTTACCTTTCAGTTTTAGTAACTAAAAACACATTGACTCTATGAGAAAAAAAATTACAAGTCTACCCTGACAGGTAAAAATAATTAAGAAGATAAATTTTTAAATAATTTTCAAAATGTTATTTGAAATATTTTTCAAACCAGTACATATGTGATTTAAACATAAATACAAGTTATTTCATACTTAAAACTTTAGGTTATGCATTCTTGCTATAGAATTTTTACTATATTGGTAATGTGTTTTCTTTATTAGATTATTACTAATTCCGGAACAAAAAAAAAATTAGCATGTCAAATACAGATTTCTATCAGTGTATATTGAATAAATATTTCTTTTTAGATTATAATATTTTAAATGTTAAAAACTGATAGATAAAACATGCTGTAAATAACTTTTATGGAACTGATACATTCACTCATTTGCAACTAATAAAGACATAATATTTATTATTGAAATAAAGACAACAATAACTATATGAAAAATATCTTTGCATATAAATAAACATATAGTTTTTTATAAGTTGTCAGAGAAATATTGTGAAGCCTTGGACATGACTTCTTCTGTTTTATTTTAAAGTTTGCATGTAATGAAGTCAATGTCAACCATGGCTTTTAAATCAGTCTCTTGTACATTTCCTGAATCAGGACCATTAAGCACTGCTGGGAGCCTTCAGGCATTTTGGTCACAGGAGCCCTTTCTCTAATCCACATGAGGTGTGCAGCTTCTCTCTGATAAAGCGCTGCCTGCCATCTGACAGTGGGAAAAGCCATTGCAGCGGCGACCTGTGGATGAAGTTTCTGTGCTACTTGATGGAGCGAGTGTCATTCCACTGTAATGTATTAGTGCATTTTATAATTGAATTTTTACAAGGGTTGCAAATGGATATCATCTAATATTAAAAAGTAATGCTCAATTTAGCTCATATCATAAAAAGAAACATGACATTAATATATTGCAATCCATGTCCACAAACATCCAAACTGTTCTAAGGGTATTTTATGTAAAAAAAAAACGTATCCCTTAGGATAGGGGATTGTCTCTTTCATCATATTTTTTCTGTGCCTTCAGTAGTCTTATTAAATATAAATTTTAATTTGTTAAATGTTGTATATAACTTTGTTTTTATTAAAATGTGTTAACTAGTAAAGTTACTATATGTTATATGAATATATCGCATATTTTAAATACGTTTTTACACAAAAATAAATAAAACTGCAACAACCCCAGGCTCTCACATTGATAAATAACAAAGGAAGTGATAGCTTAAACCAAGTAATCAGTTATGTAGCAACAACATTGTAACTGGAGGCTGCATGAAAATCACACTGCAGGGTGTGGCATGCCTATCGTTTTTATTGCATGAAAACATGCATTGCAGTTTTCAAATCATGAAAACTAGTTTTTAACGTTAAGAAATAAACTTCAGTCCAAAGATGTATATTAGCAGATATGACTTAAAATAGTTTAAAATGTATATTTCATTTTAAACATTGCAAATAACTCAAACATTACACATAGAGAAAATCCAGGATTCTTAACAGTAGTTTGGATTTGTTCAATGTAACCCAGATAATTTTACTGTAGTTGATAAAAAAATATATATTCTCTTTAATTTTCTTAAATTATGATAACTGATTTTATATCCCACTCTGGTAAAACATATTAATTGCCTCATTGAAGATGGGTTATAAATAATTGTTAATTAATGGTTGAATTACCAGTACATGTAAAGAATTCTATAAGTAAACCATAATTTAGTTTTGCCTGTTCTATTCTTCATCTTATGTAAAATGTTTCGTCTGTTCTGTTATTAAAAAAAAAAGCACCCTGCTTTAAAAGCAATTTAAACAGTTCTTTCATCAAATAATTACTGAATTTTTAGTACAAACAAGGGTCATTGTTACAAAAGGAAATATTTGGATTGTCAGTAGTTGTGAAAGCACACATTTAAATATTTTGAGAAAAGTAAACTACTATAAAAGGTTTTTTTTTTAAAAAAATACCTATTCTTTTTTCAGTGTTAACACATTTTAATAAGTGGCCATATTCTATTATTTGCACGTACCCTTATGAATATCCTGATGCAAGTGAAAATAAAAATACATATTTAATATCTCCCCTTTATTTGATTCCATTTCTTTCAACTACTCAAATAATGCTTAAGAGACAAAAGGAATAAAAGATCAAAAAAGAATAATAATTTAAAAGTCAAAGAAAAATAATTATTTAAGATAATATTATTTTTAAAAATAAATAAACTCTTAGGAAAGGTTTCCTGGCTTTGATCTTTCAGCTAATAAAGAGGGTGTGTGTGTGTGACTGCCTGTATACACATAGACACACAAATACAAGACTATTAATGGGTACAAAAGGTAGTCATAAATAATAAATAAGGCCTATTTTATAGCACAACAGGGTGACTATAGTCAGTGATAACTTCACTGCACATTTTTAAATAACTTAAAGAGTATAACTGGATTGTTTGCAATTCAGTGGATAAATATTTGAGGGAATGACCCTATTTTTCATGATGTGCTTATTTCACATAGCATTTCTGTGTCAAAACATCTCATGTACCCCATCAATATATACGCCTACCATAGTACCTACAAAAATTTTTTAAAAAATTAAAAAAACCAACTATCTATCAAGCACATAAAAGGCCAGGGCTGGTTTCTGAGAAATAGACACTGTGTCTCTAATAGTGAAACACTGGTTGATTTGGAAAAGTGTATCAGTGAAATAGTCACTGTTCTTGTAAAGTGAGAAAGGTCTTCCAATCACATCTTTGTTGCCCTTGCTAAGGATACTGTGATGTACTTGAGGGATTAAACAGATGAAAATCAAGAAGCATAACAATAATGAAATTGTTTCTCTCTCCCTTTTTTGTAAAAATTTCTAGAAAGACAAGAAGGAGTTTTGTTGTTTGTAGAAATACATTTCTTCTTATACAGTAATGATTTGTTGGGATGTATGCTATTTTTAAAAATAACTTCAGAAATATTGTAACATATTTGCAAAGAATGTTTATATTTTGCATAAACTTCACTAGTAGGGTGTGACAGGTGGCAACAGTAGGTGTATAAATGAAAGCTGAATATTCTTTTGGAAATTTTGTAACCAGCACCAAGCAAAGTTTACACATTCAACTGATACTGAAATCCCTAGATAGGTGAAAGAACCCTAAACAGGCTCATGACCAAGCCTTCGCTCTCCCTCCCACCTGCCAGGGAACAGCTTTGTGTAGGACACAGCGGCATGTAGCCCCACCATTTCAGGTTAACAGTTTTTCCATGTTTTCAGACAAAACATGGATTCCTTGGAATTCTATTTTTATAACTTTCCAATAAAAAATAAAATTTTTATAACTACCAATAAAACATGCTTCCCAAAATTAGATTTCTGTAAAACATTTGTTATCAAAGAAAACTTATCTGTGGTCTTACTGGTAAACATTGTTATAAGAGAAAAATAAATGTAAAACTTAAGCAGTAAATGATGTTTTTCCATGTAAGTATTGTGAGTAATTTTTATTTCATTTTAATTCCCTCATTTCCTATTTTGGCCATTTAGCTGGTTTTCCTGTTTTATATTTTGATGGTTTTTTCCCCCCTTTGCTATTTTATGGGATTCTGAGATAAATGTCAAAGATATGTGTGGATATCCAAAATTATTTTGGTAAGATAGATTCCTAAAATGTGCTAGGTCATTGAATATATGCATTTTTAATGCTTTTAGCTGGTGCTGTGTGTTTACTTCCACAAGTAGTATTGAAAAGAAGCTATTTGCAATATCCATGCCAATTCTGGTCATAATCTGTTACTATTCTTACTATCAGATGTGAACTGACTTAAGTAAATGGCTCAATAGTACATTTTTAAAAAGGCCACTTTACGAATATGAATAGCATGTCAGGCCCTGTGAGTAATACACGGTCAAATGCTTATTCAGAGAACCATATTCCTAAGGACTGATAGAGGCAGCAATTCATTCCAATGAGAAAGGAACAAAGAAGCCAAGGACTCACTGTTTACAAACGTCTGAAGTCACACTAAATAATGCTTAATCACTTGAGTTTTCAACATACTTGTGTTTGTATAAAAAAAGAGCTTTAGCAAAAGTTAAATGATATTTTAAGAAAAAGTGACTATCTTAGAAAATTAGATTTCTGACATTGAGTATGTTGATAACTTATATAACTGGTACTTATAAAAATGAATACAAAGTCAATAGTATTTCATTGAAGTTGTTTTTTATTTTTCTCTGCTTTCTTCAACAAAGTGGTAGGAAATCATGTCTATGGACTTAGAAGGGCCAGGTACAGTGGTTCAACTTGTCATCCCAGCACTTTCACAGGTTCGGGCAGGAGGGTTTCTTGAGCCTTGGAGGTCAAGATCAGCCTGGGCAATAGAGAGAGGACCCATCTGTATGAAAAAGTTTCAAGTTAGTTATTCAGGAGGCCGATGCAGGAGGATCACTTGAGCCTGGGCGGTCAAGGCTGCAGTGAGCCATGATTGCACGACTGCACTCCAGCCTGGACAACACAGTGACACCCTGCATCAAAAAACTAGACAAACAAGGACAAAAGATAAAAATAAATAGAAACCCAGTAGATACATAGGCAAGCTTCATATTTCAAATAATTCAAGTTAGCCACCAGTGGAGGCGGGTGCCTGTAGTCCCAGCTATTCGGGAGGCTGAGGCAGGAGAATCACTTGAACCCGGGAGGTGAGGGTTGCACGGAGCCAGATCATGCCGGTGCACTCCAGCCTGGGGAAAAAGAGTGAAACTCTCAAAAAAAAGAGGCATATACCCTGCTAAGCAGAAGTGCGCCACATTCACGGTCACATAGATATACGATGATTAGGGGCTCCACACGCGGACAGCGTGCTACTTGATGTACATGTTTCTTTTGTGGGGGGTGGGGATTTTATTTGTTTACTTATTTTTTATTATGCTTTAAGTTCTGGGGTACATGTACAGAATGTGTAGGTTTGTTACATAGGTGTACACATGCCTTGGCGGTTTGCTGCATCCATCCCCCCTTCCTCTACATTAGGTATTTCTTCTAATGTTATCCCTTTCCAATCCCCCGACCCCTTGTGCCTCACCCCCAGCAGGCCCCTCCTGTGTCCATGTGTTCTCATCGTTTAACACCCACTTATGAGTGAGAACATGAGGTGTTTGGTTTTCTGTTCTTGTGTCAGTTTGCTAAAAATGATGGTTTCCAGTTTCATTCATGTCCCTGCAAAGGACATGAACTTATCCTTTTTTATGACTGTATAGTATTCCATGGTGTATATGTGCCACATTTTCTTTATCCAGTTGGTCATTGATGGGCATTTAGGTTGGTTCTAAGTCTTTGTTACTGTAAACAGTGCCGCAGTAAACATACGTGTGCACGTGTCT